>BHEV01028764.1:0-10118 GCA_004319985.1 Emydocephalus ijimae | reverse complement strand
ATTTGAAATACCTGATTGTAAATGTATTAACAGAGGCTAGGATTGTATTTGCTAAAAACTGGAAGAATGAGAAAATACCATCACAGAAGGAAATTNGCTGAAATGAGCAGATTGACATTTGAAATTAGAGAACAGAATGATAAACAATTTTATAAAGTTTGGGATCTATTCTATCAATGGTTAGACAATGAAGTATACTAACAAAATATGTAGACTTTTAGAAAATACTAATTATATAAAGATGTATTCTTTTCTTATTATATCTACAAAATGTTTTTAGGATAGATTTGGGATGATTATATGAATTGTCACAAAACAAATTAAGTAAAATATGATTATTTTCCAAAGCATGAATGAATAAAAGTATAGTCAAATGATTGATTAATAATGATATCAATGTATTTAATATTGGATTGAAAATATAAGATCATATACAATGTAATTGTAATTGAAGACTATGAAATGGAAGCACAAAACAATTTGTAAACCAACCGGCACACTGTATGTACTTATATGGAAAAGGACTTGATGTTTTTATGTTTTGTTTGTTTATGTTTGTTTTAAAAACCAATAAAAATTTATATATATATAAAAAAGAATGTCATTCAAATAGACAAGGACCCCTTTGTATAGGTGTGGATGTAAGACTTCATTGATGAATTGCATAAATACTGGGGGGGGGGGGCTGGAGTCCAAAAGGCATGACTCAGAATTGGAAACTACCCAGAATGCAGTTGAAAGCAGTTTTCCATTTGTCTCCCTCCTTTATGTGGACTCTGTAGTAAGCTTCTCTCAGATCTAGTTTGGTGAAGACCTTGCCTTTAGACAGGTGATTTAATAATTCTTTCATGAGGGGGAGGAGGTACATGTTTTTTATGCATACTGAATTCATACCTCTAAAAAATAATATGAAGCTGCCATCTTTTTTTTTTCTTTGAACAGCATTGGGGTCTCCAACCTAGATTTGGCAGGTTCAATGAAACCTCTATCCAAATTGTTATCGATGTATTTTCTCAACTCGGTCATTTCAGCTGGTTGTAATGGAATACATCTTTAATGTTGGCAGTTTTGCCCCAGGTTCTAATTCTATGGCACAATCAGTGGCTTGATGGGGAGATAAAACATTACATTCCTCTTTGCTGAACACTTCAGCCAAGTCCCTGTATTGTTTGGGGACTTGGGATGCACCTGGAGGAGAGTTTGAAGTGGTGGCTGCTGCTTCAGGTTGGGGATCTTTGTTAGGTAGCAGTTTCTTTGTGGGAGGAAGGGGAGGCAGTGCGCCATCCCCAATAATGATTTTTCAGTATCCATCCTCCCACTTGATGGTAGGAGCCCATTTATCCAAGCAAGTCCCAATATGACAGATTCTGAAATCTTTGGAGCCACTACAAAATGTATGAGTTCATGGTGTCTGCCCATCTCTAATGTGATGTCATTTGGGTGGCTGGGACTCCCCCAATTAAAATCCCATCTACTTGTTCAAACCTGATGGGGCATTTCAGAGTCTTAGTTTTTATTCCTAATTGTTCAATGATGGGGAGGCCAATAAGGTATCTAGAACACCTAGTATCTATTACAACTTCTATCTCCCCTGCCTCCCCCGTGTCAGGCACCATCAACTTCACTTTGACTGAAAAAGGTGTGATCGCAGCATTCACCATAGGGTCATCTTCTTCGTTTACCTCTCTGGGGAGAATTTCTCGGGTTGGAGGTTCATTGCTCCCTTCTGCATGGAGGGAGCCTTCTACGGTATCTATTGCAAACCAGCTAGTGTCTGGAGGCTTCCTTGGATTTCTTCAACCCTTGGTGGCTGTACTAGGCCTTGCTTGTGGAGCTTGTGGAACAGATGCAGGAGCCAAACAGTTGGCTGGTCTATGGACATCCGGGCCACAATGATAGCACTTTATCATTCTTGTGTAGGAGCACTTTATCATTCTTGAGTAGGAGCAGCTTCAGCAGGTCTGGTCAGAGGCTGTCTGGCTACAGCTCTCTTAGGAGGACCTTCAGGTAGGGTTTTTTTTTTATTTCCCTATCTAGCCTGAGGGACATTACATATCAATCATGCAAAGTCTTGCATATTCCTCTTATGTTACAGGCCTACAGCATGGAATATGGCTTCCAAAGCTGACACCAAGTGTGATTGGACACACAAGGAATTTGTCTTTGGTGCATATGCTCTCAGTGTACATAAAAAGAAAAGATACATTCATCAGTAATCATAAGGTACAACACTTAATGATAGTCATAAGGTACAAATAAGCAATCAAACCATACTAGGAAACAATCAATATAAATCATATGGATACAAATGTTTTGAAACAATTTATGTCCAAGGTTTGAGGGGTCTGTAAATATTTTCACAGCCCTCTTTTTGTAGTATACAGGTCCTCAACTGAAGGCAGGTCAGTAGTAATTGTTTTTTCTGCAATCCCAATTACCCTCTGAAGTCTGTATCTGTCTTGTTGGGTTGCAGATGACAGACTCAATAATTCCTCTGTAGAATTGTTTCAGCAGCTCCTTGAGCAGTTTGAGCTTTCTGAGTTGGTACATAAAGAACATTCTTTGTTGTGCTTTTTTGATGATGTTTTTGGTGTTAAGTGTCCATTTTAGGTCTTGAGATATGATAGTACCTAGAAATTTGAAGGTTTCTACTGCTGATGTTGTGTTGTCTAGTATTATATTATAAGAGGTGGTGGTATGGGAGGGTTTCTCCTAAAGTCACATCACGAAGCTAGTTGTTCAACCTCCTGTCTGTATGCTGATTCACCATTGTCTCGAATGTGACTAATCATTGTTGTATCTTGTAGAGATATAATAGTGTATCTACTTGTAAAGAGAAAGGAAATTGACTTTGATGGAGATACATGAACTTGATTATCAATGTGATGAGTAAAAATATAGATCCATAGTAGGGCAGACAATGTTCATACATGCCTTAGGGTTAGACCACTCCCTAATTCACAAAGGTATAAGAAAGTGGACTCAGCATTATCAGACATAACAAGATTCTGTTATTAAAGTCTTCCTGTTGAGTTGTTGAGTTGATATCTTAATCTGTCTTATCTAGTAATGCTAACACAATTAGACTACGCTGGACTTAGATAACCTCTCTATGTATACCGTTAGGTAATATTCTAAGAGCCATGATGGCACAATGGTTAGAATGCAGCATTGCAGTCTATCTTTGCTGACTGCCAATTGCCCAGCAGTTCGGCAGTTCAAGAGTCACCAGATTAAAGTTAATTCAGCCTTCCATCCTTCTGATGTCTATAAAATGAGTACCTCAGATTGTTGGGGGCAATATGCTGATTTACATGCTGGCTCTGTAGAACACTTAGAGTGGGCTGTAAATACTGTATAAGTCTAAGTCCTATTGCTTTTGCTATTCTATACTAATCTTTAGAAACCATTTGCTTGTCCCCATAACTTGATTTTCTGCCTGGTATAACACCAATTCTTTTCATGAAATGTATAATAAAAAAAATCTCAAAATGGTCAGTCATGTGGAATGAGTGATCAAAATAGTGATAATGGCTTAATGCTGTTGCAAATAAAAGGGTTTATTTTAGCAATTTGAGTTTTAAAGAGATAGGTCATGAACTGAAAACAATGTATGACAATCAATACACTGGTAAATGTAATTGTTTTGGTTGGTGTTGCGTAAAATCAGATTACAGTGCCAGATCAGCTTTATAAAGATGATGTATTTCATTCACAAGAACATTCAGATCTACTAGTGTTTCAAAATGAAAAAGTTATTTTTAGATAGATAGATAGATAGATAGATAGATAGATAGATAGATAGATAGATAGATAGATAGATGATAGACAGACAGACAGGCAAGCAGACAGACAGGCAGACAGATGGATGGATGAAATAATAATAAAGCATGGTTCCAGCATTTCCACTGACAGATAGGTCTTTCCATTGTCAAATCTTAGAAATGGCCCATAAATAGAAATGTCTTTCTATTTAAAAAATTAATTTTTTTTTAAAGTCCTGTTTTTGGATTCAATGAAAAGCAAGTTGAGATCTTTTTGAGCATTGATTCTAATCTTCACCAACATCCTATATGGTCCTCTTCTCTCTTGCCCTCTGTCTTCCTCTAAACTTCATGGCTAGCATGTCGTTGCATAAATAATTTGGATTGTAAGACATTTGACTCATTGCATTGGCTTTACCACAGTTGGACAAAATCATACCATCAGCTATAGCGTAACATCATTTTGTTTGCTTAGCAGTTTGATGACATGGCCCTGCTAATTCTGATTTATAGATATCTCAGAAAGATGAGTGAAGAAGCAATAGCATTCAAATGCTGTGTTATAGTTTCCTGAACATTTATGTCATTATTTGGGAGATACTTAGAATAGAGGTGCTTGTAAAATGTTCTTTGGATTTCATCTATTCTTTCACTCATCATTTGTATGAAGCGACTGACAAATAAATGTGTTTTGGAATAATCTACATTAAATGCAATTGCAATATGCAACACAATCAAACATGTCTTTAACGTCTATATGCAGCTTTTTCAATTACAGTGGTTTTTTTTTTTTTTTAATTTTAGCAGCTTTAAGATACATGGACTTCATACCCAGAATTCCCCAACCAGCTAGCAGGGAATTTATTTATTTGTTATTTATTTTATGTATTTCTCAATTGCTTACAAGATAATAGGTATAAGTAAAAACATAGTTATGAATACATGGATACATATAAGAAAAATAAAAAAATATATATAAAAGAAACAAGAGGACAGTGAAGGTAGGCACATTGGTGTGCTTATGTATACCCCCTACAGACCTCTTAGGAAAGGGGTGAGGTCAATAGTAGACAGTCTAAGGTTAAAGTTTTTGGGGTTTGGGGAAAAAACCACAGAGTCAGGTAGAGTATTCCAGACATTGACGACTCTGTTGCTGAAGTTGTATTTCCTGCAATCAAGTTTGGTGCGGTTAACCTTGAGTTAACCTTGAGTTTGTATCTATTGTTTGCTCTTGTGTTATTAAGGTTGAAGGTGAAGTGTTCATTGACTGGTAGGACATTGCAATGTATGATTTTATACACTATACTTTGGGGACACCACTGTTGACAGGTACATAATTTGATAGGATGCTCCCAATTTTGATCATTTGTTGTCTGTTTGATAGGAATGCTTCTATCCAGTTATGCAGGTGCCCAGAGATACCCTAAGATTTTAGTTTTAGGAGTAGTTTGTCGTGTACCACTGAATCAAAGACTTTATAGAAGTCTATGTAGATTGAGTCAATTGCTTTGCCCTGATCGAGTTGTGTAGTCCATATGTTTTTGCAGTGTAAAAGTTGCAGATCACATGATAGTTTTTCCCGAAAACCAAATTGTTTATTTGAGAGTAGGTTGTTTGTTTCTAAGTGGAGGATGATGGATTGGTTAATAATTGATTCCAAGACTTTACAGGTGATGCAGCATAAAGAGACTGGTCTTTAATTTTCAACTAGCTGGGGTCTCCCTTTTTGAAGATGGGGATGACCGTGGCTTGTGACCATAGTTTTGGCAAGGAGTTGGTCCTGATAGATTTTTCAAACATTATGCTTAGAGGTTTGGCTATGGCAGAGGATTGCTTTTTTTAAGAAGTAGGTACATATTCTGTTGGGTCCAATAAATAGAAATGGTTTTAGATTGTGCAGTGCTTTTTCAACATTGTCTTCTGTAAAATCAATATGTATTAGATCATTGTAGTTTTCTGTGGTTCGACTAGGAAGTACTGGGCTTGATCCATTGCTGTTTACAAATACTGAGCCAAAGAATGTGTTAAAGAGATTGGCTTTAATAGTGTCATTGTTGCAGTCTTTACCATAAGATCCTTTCAGGGGTGGGATGGATCTTGAGTCTTTTAGTTTGTTGTTTACGAAATTGTAGAAAGCGCGGGTGGAATTGGTGTAAAGAAGGTTTTCTTCTTGTTTAATGTAATAATTGGTGCATTCAGTTTTTATCTGGTGGCATAAATTTTTGTATCGGCTTTTGAAGTTGGCAACGTGACCAGATTTGTTTTTCTGCCAAAGTGATTTTGGCATTGAAGCTTCTTTATTGTTTTGGGTAATTTGTTTTTTTCTGTTTTTGGGAGTTGTTAATGGTACATATATTTTGATGACTCTTTGACTTCAAGTAAGAAGAAGTTGTAATGGTCTACTACAGCAGGGGTCCCCAACCACCGGGCCGCGGACCGAAACTGGTCCGTGGATCACTTTGCACCGGGCCGCAAAGAAAATAAAAATAAAATAAAAATGGCAGCTTTCTTCGCCTTCAGTGAATGCTGCTGCGATCAGGGATCAAGGACACAAATGAAAGAAGGGGAGGGAGGAAGCAACCAAAGCCTGTCCTACTCTCTGGCTCAGTGGCTTCGGTTTCCTCCCGCCTCGTTCCTCTCTCAGTTGCTCTTTTGCTCCTCCACCAGTCCAGGAAGAAACTGCTTTAAAGAAGCCAGCAGGGTGGCTTTTCCTGTCGGCACAGCTCCCCCGAAGCGCTCGTTCACCCCCACCACACCTCCAATCAATCCAGGTTCAATCCAGTGCTCTGTTCTGCCTGTCTGCCTGCCTTCGTTTCTGGTTGTTTCAGAGCAGCTTCGGCTGAGAATAATAACTATTTGCCTCTTTTACTCAGCCGAAGCTGCTCTGAAACAACCAGAAATGAAGGCAGGCAGGCAGGCAGGCAGGCAGGCAGGCAGAATGGAGCACTGGATTGAATCATGCGCGGGCAGTGGGGTGGGGGTGAACGGGCACTTCAGAAGAGCTGCGCCGACAGGAAAAGCCACCCTGCCAGCTTCTTTGAAGTAGTTTCTTCCTGGGCTGGTGGAGGAGTGAGAGAGCAACTGAGAGAGGAACGAGGCAGACACCTGAGGGATGAGGCTGAGGGAGGGAGGGAGAAACCTGAGGGAGGCAAGGCCGAGAGGCGGGGCTTCTCAGCCGTCCTGCAGGGACTTGTCCTGAGCCGCAGAGACAGCCGTGGGCTGCCACCGCCCAGCGCTCAGTTTTGAAGGTGCTCCTTAGCCAGGCACAGTTCCTGAATCTGCAGCTGAAACCCTCCGTTTTAAATGTCCCAAGAGAAGAGAATATCTGTCGGTCAGGGTTGCAATGAGGAGGCATTGGCACTCCCTGAACTTGGTGGTTTGCTGGCAGATGTTTTATTACCTGACGAGGTAACAACATCAGATGTTACCTCGTCAGGTAATGAAACGTCTGCAAGCAAACCACCAAACTCGGACTGCTCCCCCCTCCGGTCCTTGAAAAAGTGTTTCTGTGTGAAATTGGTCCCTGGTACAAAAAAGGTTGGGGACCATTGTTCTACAGGATTGAATCCAGAGAATAGAAATTGCCAATCAAGGGATGAGAGATCGTTGTTTATAAGATCATAGTTGCCTTTTTTGAAGCTATAATTGAGGATTCCGTCATTGTGATGATTTTTGTGTGGACATATGTTGAGACAAAAGTCAATCATGTTGTGATCACTGTTGGAAAAGGGTTCTTTAATTTGTATTTCATAAATTGAATTCAAACTATTGCAGAAGATGAGATTGATGCAGTTGTTAAGTCTAATGTTGTTGGTTACTAGTTGTTTTAGTCCCAGATTTGTTACTACATTGAAGAAAGTTGAATGTGTGGGTTCTGTTGTGAATCAATAAATGCTTAATAAAGATCATTAAGAGCTTGAAGTAAAGTGCAGGGTTCTGGCCCTGCACATCTGATTGGCCGATAATAGCGACATCAGATTGGTCCGTTCAGGAGAATCTGATTGGCTATTAACGAGCCTCTCCCATTGGTTAATGGAGCTAGCGCTCCCTGTGTTTTCATTGGTTAAATAAGTTAAGAGTTGCCTATATAAAGGGGCCCATTGTGGCCATTGAGCTGAGCTGTTTTCACATGTAAATAAAGAGTTGAAGTTCACTGTTTCACTGGCTCGTCTCCATCCTTGAACTCATGCTCAGTCCATAACACTGGCGACGAGGGTGGGATGTGGAGACATCAGAGCTTACTGAACAATGAAGAACCAAAACCAAGCACATGGCTGAATGCACCAATGGCGGAACCATGTCCGGCAGTGTCATACCACCCACTCCATTCGACCTGGCACAAGAAGACTGGGACTCATATATGGATCGCTTCCAGATGCTTCTGAAAACCAACAATTTAAAGGATGCCACTACCGGAAAAAAACGAGCGGTATTCCTAACTCATTGCGGGCCAACCATATTCAAGATGGCCAAGGCACTAGCAAAACTGGCAGAAGTAAAGTCTATGGACTGGGACGTCCTCGAACAACTGCTAAGGGCTCACTACGCACCGACTGTGCCAACCCTCGTGAGAAGGCATGAATTCTATCAGAGAAATCAGCGGAAGGGCGAAAGCGTTGCTGATTTCATCACAGATCTCCGGAATCTGGGAGGCCTATGTGAGTTTACCAACTTAGAAGAAACCCTAAGAGACCGAATCATTCTGGGATTAGATGCACCAGGCACTCAGAGTAAACTAATGGCAAAGGGCGACATTGCCCTTAAAGACTCCATAGCTGAAGCTACTGCAGCAGAAGCAACCAGGAAGTCGGCTGCCCAAATGCGCCGCAGACACGCACTGGTTTGCCAATGAGCCTGCGACATTTCACCTCAGTCAGAGGGACAGCTAGAGACGGCCCACCATGAGGACCTCGACTCGTCGTCAGAAAGCGACAAGGAAGAGGTCCATCGACTTCAGTCCGAATGGGACCAACACCAGAAATCACAGTACCAATGCGCCAGGTGTGGAGCATGCCACCCCCAGTCTGAATGCAAATTCCTCAATGCGCTCTGCCATGTGTGTGGGAAAAGAGGCCATATAGGTCGGGTCTGTAGAAGCAAGCCAGGACCCAGTCAGCCCTCAAGGGGGGCTAACTACCACCAACCGACAGGAAGTCGTCCCGTGAAGCGAGAACCCATGAACCACCAATGGAACAACCACTCCTACAGAAACAAAACCCTAAACCTCCCAAAGAAAGCGAGAAGAGGCTCACCAAACGATCACGATCGGTCATGCCTCATCTCTGGATGCCAAAAAGATCCGAGTGAAAGTGGCCATCGAAAACCAGCCCTGCCTGATGGAAGTCGATTCAGGATCGTCCCGCTCAATGGTTTCCTGGAAGACCCTCAAGCAGCTCATCCCCACTATCCGTAGACAAGACCTCCAGTTCCAAAGGCTCATACTTAAGGACTATCAAGGAAATCGACTCCTGGTTGTTGGATCCAGCCGAGTACGGGTATCGTTCAAGAACCGTACAGGATTTCTACCCCTGACTGTAATCGACAGTCATTTCTCAAAAATGTTATCAAAAACAGAACGCAACTACAGTCAAATTGACAAGGAGGCCCTTGCTATAGTATCCGCGGTTAAGAGATTTCATGAATATGTGTATGGCCGAGCATTTACCATAGTGACTGACCACAAACCTTTGCTGGGAATAATTGCAGGAGATAGGCCAACACCATATATATTATCTCCCAGAATGACCTGCTGGTCAGAATTTTTGGTGGCATACAATTACAACATCGGCCAGGGAAGGCCATTCCCCATGCTGACGCATTGAGCCGTGCACCTCTTCCAGAGACTATTGATGACCCTGCTCCGACGGTCACAACACTGCAGATTGAGACACTTCAAAGGCCGCCATTAACGGCCCGAGATATTGCGATGGAAACGAAACGCGACCCCATTTTAGCATGAGTCCTCAGTTGGGTCAAGCGGGGATGGCCATTAGACCAAATACCTGATGACTACACCCCATTAAAAAATTGGCAAACAGAACTATTTTCTCAAAAGGGCTGCATTATCTGGGGTGATAGAGTTGTCATCCCAGAACGGTTGCGACCAGCGATACTAAGGAACTTGCACAATGGCCACCCCGGCATCGTGCGTATGAAAGCCCTCGCACGAAGCTATGTGTGGTGGCCAGGTATTGACAAGCAGATAGAGACATGGGTAAAAGCCTGTTGCAAATGCCAGGAAGTAAGCAACGCCCCACCGAAAGCAACCCAACTGAATGGGAAACGCCGAGGGGACCATGATCCCGCATTCATCTGGACTTTGCGGGTCCTACCAAGGGACACACATTCTTACTG
>BHEV01028761.1:0-12660 GCA_004319985.1 Emydocephalus ijimae | reverse complement strand
TGTGACTGGGAGGAAGACCTTATCTCTGAGTTCAGGGATGTCTTCGCGGACAGCTTAGGCAAGTACAAGGGGACCCCGATCACATTCAGCCAAGATCCAAAAGTAGGNATTAAGCCAGACAGATCAATCCGAATTTGTGGGGACTACCGGGCCACCTTGAACCACGCCCTACAGCAGAACGCGTATCCAGTTCCGGTGGTGCAGCACCTCCTCCATTCCCTGGGGGGCGGGAAAGTTTTCGCTAAATTGGATTTAGCTCAGGCATATCAGCAATAAAACAGCACAGGCCCAAACTATTGTGATGCACCGAGGTGCCTTTAAATGTACCCGGCTGCAATTTGGAGTTAGTTTTAGCCCCGGGGATCTTTCAGAGCCTTATGGAAAGGTTATTGCAAGGAATTACGGGCGTGGTCCCCTATTTTGATGATTTATTAATTGCAGCCCCTACAAAAAAAATTCTTACAGGACCGGTTAANCAGGGCATTCACCCTACCGAAAGTAAATTAAAAGTGATCAAAAATGCTCCCAGGCCACAAAACAAGGCCGATCTCCAGGCGTTTTTTGACCTCATCAATTTCTATAATGTATTTTTACCGCACAAAGCAACTGTCGCTGAACCGTTAGACCGATTGTTAGATAAAAAACCAATTTGGTTATGGGGTTACTGTGAAGAACAGGTGTTCTGAAATGTTAAAAAACTGCTCACTTCTGACTCTGTACTCATGCAGTATAGCGAGACTTTACTGTTAGTTATAACCTGTGATGCATCGCCTTTCGGGGTGGGCGCCATTTTGAGCCACGTACTGCCTAATGGAAATGAAGCCCCTGTTGCATATTTTTCAAAGACTCTTTCAAAAACGGAGCGGAACTATGGACAAATTGATAAAGAAGCCCTCACAATCGTCTCAGCTGTGAAAAGATTTCATGAATACGTGTATTGTGACTGACCACAAACTATTGCTAGGGATAATAGCCGGAGATAAGCCGACTCCCTACATATTATCCCCTAGGATGACCCGATGGTCAGAATTCTTAGCTGCTTAAAACTATCGGTTGCAATATCGCCCAGGGAAAGTCATTCCCCACGCCGAAGCATTGAGCCGAGCACCGCTTCCAGAGACTCTCGACGATCCGGCACCAACGGTAACCACGTTGCAAATCGAGGCACTCAACTCGCCGCCACTGACCGCTCGAGACATCGCGAGAGAAACCAAACGCGACCACACCCTAGCACGAGTCCTAGGCTGGGTAGAACGCGGATGGCCATTGGACCAATTATCAGATGACTTCACACCTTCCAAGTCTTGACAGACAGAACACTTCTCCCAGAAAGGCTGTATCATCTGGGGCGATAGAGTCGTTATCCCAGAACGGCTCTGAAAAGCGTTGCTGAGAACTTTGCATGAGGGCCACTCCGGCATCGTGCAAATGAAAGCCTTTGCACGAAGCTACGCATGGTGGCCGGGCATTGACAAGCAAATGGAACAGTGGGTCAAAGCTTGTCCCAAATGCCAAGAAGTCAGCAATGCCCCACCAAAAGCCATGCCTACTGAATGGGAGACACCACGTGGACCCTGGTCCCGAATTCACTTGGATTTCACGGGGCCAACCAAGGGCCACACCTTCCTGCTTACCGTCGATGCCTACTCAAATTGGCTCGAAATTCATCGCATGATGACTCCGACCTCCGAGGCGGTTATCAACCCACGGATTGCCAGACGTCCTGGTATCCGATGACGGGCCACAATTTACTGCACTAGCATTTGAGCAGTGCCTCGCTGACCGCGGCATCCGCCATGCACTCACCTCGCCTGCGCACCCTGTGACCAATGGCCGAGCAGAACGCATGGTCCAATTTGTGAAGAAAACCTTGCAAAAGGTAGACTACAACAACATTGACGACAAGGTCAATCAAATCCTCTTCTTGCAACACATCACCCCACATAGCGTCACCAACAAAACTCCCACTGAACTGCTAATGGGACGAAAGCTCCGCTCCCACCTCGACCGGTTGCACCCTGCTTATGAACCAGAGAAACCACTAGGAACCAGCGGCTGCTGTCGCACCTTCCAGGTAGGAGACCTCGTTTATGCAAAAACCTATCGGGCGACCCGTTGTGGGTGCAAGCGACAGTAGTACGTATAACCGGCCCCAGATCCTACTTTGTGCAATGCCTTGGCGATAAACTTTGGAAACGGCATATCGACCAATTACGGTCACGACTTGCAGCGGCCAGTCCGCAACTCCCCTACGACCAAACTGAGGGGGGGGAGGTACGGAAGAAGATGAAGTCCTAGGAAACCTGTTCGAAGGAAATGACGATTTAATAGAAACTCAGGGAGCGGAGCCGGAGGGAGAAACCTTTGCACCTCAGGGAATTGCGGAAAATGTGGGCAATGAGGTAGAAGTGAACTCTGAACCAGAGGCAGCCCCACTGCCAAACAACGATCTACCTCAGCAGGATTGCAACCAGCCAATACAACGAAAATCAAAGAGACTAAAAAGACAACCGTCCTATTTAAGGGACTATGTAACTGCGCCCCGAACTAAGAAGCCAGGGGGAAGGGGTGTTGTGTATGCAATATGATTAATAAAGTGTGAGCTTGGAGTAAGTGCAGGGTTCTGGCCCTGCACTTCTGATTGGCTGTTAAGTGGCCGGACCGGATTGGCCTGTTCCGGGGAATCCAATTGGCCCTTAACAGAGAGTTCTTATTGGTTATAAGAGCTAGCGTTCCTAGCTTGTTATTGGTTAAATGTTACAAGGGTTGCCTATATAAGGCGGTTTTTACTGCTGTAAAAGCAAGAAGTCACAATGTAAATAAAGAGCTGAAGTTCACCGTTCAGAGGCTTGTCTCCATTCTTTTTCACCCATGCTCAAAACTTAACATAAACCACGCTCAAAGAACCAGTTGTTAAAAATTTTGAATCCCACCCCTGGTTCAATATATTCTGCATCCACTACAAACACTAAAATATCCTAGATAGGTTAGTGGAAATGGCATAATTTTGTCAATTTCAATGGTGGCAGAGAAGCAGAGTTGTTGAGGAAGGGCATAAAAGAAGGCAAAACAGACAGACTGAACAGAGCAAGTTAGGGAAAACCTGAATGGAAACATTTTCAAACAATATGTTGGTTAGGAACTAGTGCATTAAGTTTTAAAAATATATACAGAAGCCTGAAGTCTGTATTGCAAGTGTTGTGTATGTATATAAGTAATAAAGTGTGAGCTTGGAGTAAGTGCAGGGTTCTGGCCCTGCACTTCTGATTGGCTGTTAAGCGGCCGGACCGGATTGGCCCGTTCCGGGGAATCCGATTGGCCCTTAACAGAGAGTTCCTATTGGTTATAAAAGCTTATTGGTTAAAACGTTACAAGGATTGCCTATATAAGGCGGGGTTTACTGCTGTTATACTGAGAAGTCGCGATGTAAATAAAGAGCTGAAGTTTACCGTTCAGAGGCTTGTCTCCACTCCTTCTCACCCATGCTCAATACTTAACAGCAAGCATTATCTAACTGCTGAATACCCCTATCAATGCTTAAGCTGTTTGTCTGTATCGTACAGATGAAAATAATGTGTGTTATTGCCTTGCCTACAGATGCTTTCCAGAGAGTGTAGCAGGATGATCAAGAGAAAAGTATCTCCAGCCATTATATAAATCTCTGTAAATAACTTTGCAATTCTAAATGTTTTAAAGTTTTTAGCTTCTGGGCCAACAGCAGCATTAACTGTCAAGGTTTATGAAAAAATGCAATGTACTTCCAGCACTTGAGCACTCCTTCTGTGTTGCTTTGGATTGGGTGAATGTGTCCCTTGAAAATGAACACTGACTTTTTTTTTTAAATCTCTTGAATCTGAACAAGAAAGAAGCAAGATTCAGAACTCTATTACTGCCTACATCCAAGATATAGCCATATACTTCAGTTTCTGAATAGATAGGCTGCTCTGTTGTCTAAATTGACAACCAGAAATGTTCAGATAGCGCAGAATTTGGTTTCACAAGGATGTTATTTCTACTGGGGGGGTCTTTTAATTAAACCCATGGTTCAAAATTTACATATTTATTCAGGTTATTTAGTGACAAAGAATACTCTGTCAGAATTCTCGCACCAAAACAATATCAGGGGTGGCCTTTATGATGATTAGTGACCAGAGCTCTGTGGGTTAATAAAATAATTAAAGAGTTTGTATTAAAAACAAAACAAAATAAAATTATAACTAGGTCTTCAAGGTGATCATGCTATGTCTAGTTGTAAATACAATTTAACAAACATAATCACTTTCAAAGAGACAAAATTGTACTGTTCTGTTAAAAGTAATTGTACATTAAATAAATCATAATTGTCTGGGTACTTAGCCAAATAGTTATAAAGCAATCTCTTGCTTCCGTAAACAAGGTGCACTGTAACAGAATATGGGTTATGGATTCAATTAAGTTTTTCTCCATCTCGGCTTACACAAAATGCTTCAATATTTGCAGCTGTTGGGAAGGTAGTGTCCCTCTAATGTCTTAATACTCTTCAAAGTTAGGGGACAGTTTAGGTATGTGGCTACCTAAAAAAAGTATTGACTATTAAGGAACACGTTCCTGGGTACTACAGATTGATCCAATTGGTTTTCCAAATCTGTAGCACACTTTTAAAAAAAAAAATACCAAAACTGTATTCATTATAGCTCATCCAGAATGGCCTTTCTTGACAATCTATAGAGTTTCAATTTTATGTATACAATTTATTCATTTGAAACAATTTATAAACTAAATGACTCCCAATGTTTCTGGGTGGTATAAAATTCCAGGTTAAAAAGGAAAAAACAAAACAAAACCAATCATGAATGGGCCCCAAAACAACATGCAGATAGTCTTTGACTTGTGGCCATAACTGGGATCAGAACTAGTGTTGCTAAGCAAGTTGGACCGGATTTTTTTTTTTTTTTGCCACCATTATTAAGTGAAATGCTGCCATAAAATGCATCCAGTTTCCCCCACTGATTTTGTCAGAAACCAGCTGGGAAGATCGCAAATGGTAATGACATGACCCAGGGATGTTGTAACCATGCATGTTAATTGCCAAGCACCTGAATTTTAATTGCATTGACCACAGGGATGCTACCATAAATCACTTTTTCCAATGCCATAATAACTTTGAACAATCGCTGAACAAATGGTCATAAGTCAAGGCCTACTTGAATAACCAGAGAAAATTGATCCAACAGGGGCTCAACCTTTGAATCTGCCCTGCTTTGAGAGAGACGCTCTTCTCCATCTTAATTCATAACTGTCCTCAATGAGCAGAGACTCAATGTTTTAGAAAAAACAATAACCCCAAACTAGTGAGCAGTAATACAGGTCCATGCCATAACACCTGTTTCTACTTCAGTCAGACCACTCCTTAATATATTGTATTAGTGAATAGAGTAAAATTTAGATTAAACTCTTTCTAGTAAGGCAAAGCAGCTATATGATCTTCCATAAGTACCAAACAAAAATGGCATGGTTGCCTTGGCCACATAAAAGTATAATGCTGCTGGAACATGCTGTATGTCCCTGACAAAGTGGAAGCATTGAATTGTTGCCACTGATCGTTGTGCAATTTGAATCATGTGTTTAGTAGAGCTCTGAAGAATCATGTGCAAATATTTCAAAATGTTGACTTACTCCACTGTTTGGCCATTTAACTGCCAGGCATCCTCTCTAGCTCGCTTAGTGGAAATTAAGTTCTTAATTTTAGTGCAGCTAATTTCAACAACTTCCTCAGAATTATATATTGCTAGAATATTTAGATATCATTTTGGTCCAACTGATGAACAAAACATAATTTTAAATATTTAATTACAAACCCAGGAAAGTCCTAAGCAAGCAAAAACTACAAGGGTATGTGGCAATTCAGCAAATTTGCTGAAAGTACTATATTTTATTGTCATCCTTTTTCTGAGTTCAGAGAGTATAATTTACAGTTGCTGAGTAAACAGTGTCGCAATATGAACCAAGGTGCCGGTAAATAAATAACTATACAAAGAATATGCAGAACTTTGGAAATAATAATAATAATACAGAACTTTGGAAATAAGAACAAGAATACGCAGAGCTTTAAAGTACAGCACCAGTTTGCAACACTTTAAGGCAACTACATCCTTTCTTGCAAATGATACTCAGCCAAAGAGAGCAAATGCATTGTCTAACTCTAAATAGATGGTGCAATACTAGGTTTTCAATTCCAAGGAGGCACTGGAAGTACATGGGAACAAATTTTTAAAGCAGCTGCATCTTTTCTTAGGATATATGACATATGCAATAGTCAGATACAAACTACTACAGCGATTGCAGCTGTCATGTTTCCCAGGAAAAGATGCAGTTGTTTTAAAAAGTTGTTCCCATGTGCTCCCAATTCTCCTTGGAACTGTAAACCTAGCATTGCATGATCCTAATCAGGGCTGTCAAACTCACGATCCATGGGCCGGATGCGTCATGCGCTGGCCATGCTCACGCCCGGTTTAGCAAAAGGGGAAAAAGTCCCAATATGTCATGTGATGCACCATGACAACACAACTTTGACACCCCTGGTCCTAATAGTTATACTCTGATTAAAGCATGGATGTATGCTGCTTGTCTTCTAAACAACTGATTTCAAGGACAAAAAGGGGCAAAGTAATTATAATTCATTTCAATTATTGCCAGCAAGTTTTATATAAATCAAATTATTTTCTATTTTGACAATGCATTTGCTCTCTTTGACTGAGTATCGCTCTCATGCCACCCCTAATAATTTTTGGGTTCCAGTCAGATTAACTTTTCCATGGAACCAGGGAAATTAGCCCTGACTTGAACTCGAGAAAAGACAAGATGTCCCTTAATATAATCCATATACCCAGTGATAGAGGCAGGTAGGCAGGCGGAAGGAAGGAAGGAAGGAAGGAAGGAAGGAAGGAAGGAAGGAAGGAAGGAAGGAAGGAAGGAAGGAAGGAAGGAAGGAAGGAAGGAAGGAAGGAAGGAAAGAGACATATTTCTATCCTTCAGTTCTTTTCAAAATCAGTAGAATCTGTGAAAGATAAGCCCTACCTATAATTAAAGCACTGTGTAAAGTAGAATTAGCTAAAATATAACTGAGCTTCCATGTCATTGCTAAGTTTGTTTTGATCATCCCTTCCTCTAGGAATCCTTCTTGATGCTTCACATTTGTTCTCATCCTTTTCCTGTTCCCTGCCTTTCACTGCTTCTTCTAGTTCTGGCAACTTGAAGAGATGAATATTTCTTGGCTCGTGCTGTTGTTGGTCCCAAAAGTAGAAACCCTTTCACTTTCCAGTATACAAGGTAAAAAAATTTCCCCTTCAAAAAAGAGGGAGGCAGGAAACCAACTTAAATATTGGTGCAGGTACATAGAAAAGGCTAAGGATTCCAGCTCTTCTCCCTATTGATTTTCTTGCCCAGCTCAACATGCTATTAAATCACAGTACTGCCTAAAGGGCAGTAAATTTAAATAGAAGGAAATAAATTTAAAAGCCCTGATGGGCTTCTCAGGAATGTATTTAAATAGGCACAGCCAAGGATAACCATATCTTACCTGCCAAGTGATTAGTAATCTTTCAGTCTGTAAAAATAAAATGTGATCTGGCTTCCTTCTGCTATTTCTTCCTTGTTCATTATTGGCTACAAATCAACAATGGCATAGAACTACTATGAAGAGGTTAGAGGCTATTTCTTTCCAAGCATGGGCATAACTTAAGAGTTGTGGGAAGCCCCCACCCCACCGCAGAAGAATGAAATATTTTTGGGAAATATTTAAAAAGGCAGAATATTATATTTTCCTAAAGAAGAAATGGAGAAATGTGTTAGAGAAGCAGCTCCCAAGTCTTTCTTAATAACCCACAGCAGATGCCAGCACTTGAGATAGAGCTTATTGAAAGAGGAAAATAAGTATCCAGATAGTTCTATTCATAAGCAAAGCAAATCCTGCAGGCAGAAATCCATTCAAGGCAGGATATTTTGACATTCCTTGGCAGAATAGCAGGATTAGAAAGCAGCCCCTCACCCGAGATCCAACACAGGATGGAAGCCATTAGCCACGATAAGAATTGCCCAACACCCTTTTGGAACACAAGCCCTTTCATTGCACCACCCCCAGAACAATTAAAAACTTTAAAGTCACAGAAACCTATAAAGATCCATCCACTCATTCAACCATTTGTTCAGCTGACCCAGAACTGCACATTGTCTTTGTGGTTCTATTCAATAAACCGACTTTCCAATCAGCTTCCATGTTGTTTCTAGCTACTTTCTCCCAGCTTGGAACTGGAGATGGATTTTTCCTTTCAACAGAGTAAATCTAGGAGAGGCCAACACAGGCTCTCTTTGTGTTCCACTCAAGATCAGATGTGGCTCCTTTTTATTCATCCTGTCTTCCCTCAACCCCATTTTACTTATCCAATGAGCAAATTGAAGACTGAATCATTGGAACAGACTGCTGTGGCATTTGCTTTACCCTTGAAAATTAAACCCTGATGCAGAAGGATCGTTTCAGTTGAAATAAACACAGACTTCTGCACTTGCATAAATTCTTCCCACAGTGAATTCACACTGAGATATATGTTTAAATATTATGAATAGATTAATCAGCTTAAGAGAGAGTATTAATCAACGAATAAAGCATCTTAAATCGCTTGTCACAATAATACTATATTTCTCATTCCATGTCCAGGCTTTTAGGCTTGTCCCAGGTATGTAGTTAATAGTGGAATGTGTCAGTTACAGCTATTTTATGGAAACCTTCATATTTTATTTGACTGTCAAATCTCACCTCTTGGCTAGTCCGTGAAATGAATTTTAACATTGCGATAACAGTCAGTCCAGCACAGAATTTGGTATTCCTTAATTCAGTGAAATTGATTTTCATTTTGGTATTCGGGGATTGAAGTGGGATAATTAAAATATTTCTGTTATAAAACATTATGGCACAGCAGTATGAAGTGAGCTTTTGGAATTACAGGGATTTGAAGTTAATTATTTTCAAAGTCTTTATAGGGCATCCTCTTAGACGCCACAGAAATGGTTCACTTCACTTCCTTTCTTACCTTCCCTTTTATCTCTTTAAAGCCTAATTCAAGTCAAATATTGGGCAGTATCTTTAGTGTCCAAGATTGTCTCGCAGCTCCTTTCCAAAGTTTGAAATAAATATATGAAAAGGAAGGGGGGGGGATGCTTATATTAGCCCTGCCTTCCATAATCTATCCTTGATATTACAAGCCTCTTGATGGGGCACCGATTTCTAAGGCTAGATGCCCACATTTGATGTTTCTGTTAAAGCTGGATGAAGTGATTGTGAGTAGCCTTGCTTCAGGACAATGTCTGCACTAAGGTTTGGACCTGATTTGGTGTGTGTGTGAATGTGTGTGTTTTTTTCCCTTTGAGTCGGTTTTTAACTCTAGGCACTGCCTGGCAGGTCCCTACTGTTTTCCTGGCAAGATTTTGGAAGTGATTTATCATTGCCTGTTTTCTAGGGTTGAGAGAGAGGGACTGATCCAAGGTCACACAGCTGGTTTTGTATCTAAGGTGTCCACAAGTCCTGGTTTCTAGCTTGGAAACCAAAACAATACACCAAACTGGCTCTTGGACAAGATTAGGTAGTAGAAAAGTCTAGCATCTGGCACTGGCACTTTGCCAGATTCACTTTTTGCATGGCTATGCTCTAGTTTTTTCATCTATACTTCTAAATATGCAACATGATGCATTTACTTTTTTTCAGAAACAAAGCAAGGACGCCTATATCGTATTGACTAGATCATGCCAAGGGTGTGTTAAATTTAGGATTAACACACATTTAACACATACATGTATCCACAAGAAGAAGAGCAATCCATTCTTAAATAAGGCAACCTGGAATGTGAGAGTTATTTCAACTGATTTCCTCCCCCTCTTCTTTTATCTAGACATTTGAGCACAATCTGCTAAAAACTCACCAAAAGACGTCAGATTGCATCAGAGTCTAGGACTGCTTCTGTGCATCTCTCATTTATCTTAACAGAGCTTCTTGTCAGAATCTTTCATTTGTCTTATCCTTTTATTCATTTTCTGCTATTTTAAGCTAGAGGACTTTAAAACAAATCCTACTGGCTGCATCCAACATTGCTTACAAACAGGAGTGGGATTCAAATTTTTTAACAACCCTTTCTGTGGGCATGACTTAGTTGGTGGGCGTGACCTAGTGGTCATGTGACTGGGTGGATGTGGCTTATTGGCTGGGTCTGGCCAACTCAACATCACTCACACCGAGGCACGCATCTCCTCGCCTGGCCTCTCATGATTGCAGGAGATGCTGCAACAGTCGTAAGTGTGGAAAATGGTCATAAGTCACTTTTTTCAGTGCCGTTGTAACTTTGAATGGTCACTCCACACAAGCAAAGTACCAGCAAAGGAGGAAAAAAAAACTCCAGAGAAGTTCCAGAGACAGGAAGTCTAGTCCTGCCAAGAATGTAATAAGGGTTAACGGAGAGGCAGTTTCTATAAGCAACACCAGAATGTCTCCTTCCTGCCTTCCTTACAGGATTAGGCCAGTAATTTCTTCTAACAACCGGTTCTCGGAACTGCTTAGACTGTTAATAACCGGTTCTAGCGAATAGATGCGAACTGGTAGAATCCCACCCCTGCTTACAATCCAGCCTTTGAAAATGTGCATATACAAACATATCTAAACACTTGCCCACAGGAGCCCTGGTGGCACAGGAGTTAGAATGCAGTAGTGCAGGCAAACTCTGATAGGGCTCAAAATTGATACAGCCTTCCATCTTTCAGAGCTAAGATGAGGACCCGTACTGTTGGAGGAAATATAGTGATATTGTAAATCTCCCAGAAAATGTTGTAATGCCCTATGGGGTGGTACACAAGTCTACAGGCTTTTGCTCTTGCTGTTTCCAGGTGAGAAGAAGAAAGGCAGTTCTTTTTGCTTTAATAATAGATATCACCCTCTTACATGCCAAACAGTATAACAAATGGGATACATAAATAAGATCATGGAAAGGGAGGCAATACGGACGAAAAACAATCTGATTGCCAGCCCAATGACAATACTGCAATAAGTTCAAAGAAACAATAGCAATAGGACTTAGATTTGTATACCACTTTACAGTACTTTACAGCTCTCTCTAAGCAATTTACAGAGCCAGCATATTGTTCCCCCAAAATTTCGGTCCTCATTTTACCCATCTTGGAAGGATGGAAGGCTAAGTCAACCTTGAGCCTGGTGAGATTCGAGCTGACAAATTGCAGTCAGCCGGCAGTCAGCAGAAGTAGTCTGCAGTACTGCACTCTAAACATTATTGTGGCTCATGGCAATGACTTCTCATCACTCATCAAGATTATCAAATGGGAGAAGAGTTAAATTTTTCCCAGTAGTCTTGAAAAGGAAAACTAAAGATGCCTAACAAATGATACCAATCACAGTTAAAAGGTGATCCATAAAAATTAGTAGGACCAGCAGTGGAATGGGAATGGAGTTGAATCACAAAAAGGTATTTGAGAGATTGCATGTGGTCCATGGATTGCCCATTGCAGCTTTCAGTATTTAAATATAAATGGGTTAGGAGCAACATACAAACATCTAGAGATAGCACACATTAGTTCTACATTGGAAAAGTAAAAACATGACATTCTGGAAAACTCATATCAAAAGCAGCTGTCATCTTCTTGGGCTACTTCAGATTCTCTAATTTAACTTAGTTTGTCAAGCAGAAGCAAAACACTGTGAAAAACATTTCAGGATTTTTCCAAAATAGATCTGAAATGGAGATGATATGACAGAAAACAGAGAGCATTTTCTGCAGATGAAAGCAAAAGGAAATAAATATTTTTATTTATTTAATAAAGATGGTGACTTAACATAGGTCAGCTGGACAAGAGATTATCATGCAAAAGAATTGGTTGTTACTATGCACAAATTAATCTATAGATCAGAACATGGGATTGGTTTCCAAAATATACATAGTTATCTTCCAGTTAGTTTTTTGTAAATTATTATCTATTAATTAATTCATTGGGTAAATAAGAGCAAATAAGCATTACAAAACTATTAAAAAAAACCTCCCTCCTATTGTTTAGTGATGTTTTTCTAAGTTTCAGGAAATAGATTCTTAGGAGATGCCTTCTCAGTTATTGCCTTCCCTGCAATAAAGTAACGGCAGTTACTATTTGGGGGAGCACAGGGTTAAATATTTATACTCCAAATCAATGTCTTGGGCTATAAATTAAACAGCAATGTGATAATTAACTAAAAATTTGGAGTAGGTTGTCTGGTTTGGGGCCATATTTACTTTATAAAAAGATAAGATTAGATGATAGATAGATAGATAGATAGATAGATAGATAGATAGATAGATAGGACTTCTGGTTTGAAGGGCTTCGGTGACAGACAGAAATCCACAATCATGCACAGTTTCGGTCTGGGCTCGCCGCTGGAGCGCCCTGAGCTGGCTGGTTTCGGGGCTAAGCCACCCCGTAGAGGTGGTGAAGAGGGAGGAGACCACCAGCAGGGTTGAGGAGAGCTGCATCTCTCCTCGTCAGCTGGCCATTACTCCCTTTCCCGAAGGCGGTTGCAGCGGTGGTCAGAAATGGCCACCACAAAGGAGAACTCGACTAGAAAAGAATGTGCAGGAGGAAGATAAGAAGTGAAAGTTT
>BHEV01028758.1:0-18943 GCA_004319985.1 Emydocephalus ijimae | reverse complement strand
ATATCTTTCCTTAAAATTCTAGGCAATCTCCTCCTTTTTCCACTTCTGCTCCAATTTTTTTCCTCTCCCTTCCCACTTACAGCAATTTTTAAATAATCATNCTTCTCCACCGCTTTCGATCTTCTTAGGGATACAATGTATCCTCCAGCAATTCAGACGACTCAGTTCCAACGAATTTAAAAGATGTTGATTGACCCGGCTCAGCCAGCACTTTCACTTATCCTACTTTCTCCAGCACAATCTTACCCGGTTGCTGGCTTCTTCGTGGTGGCCATTGCTGACCGCCGCTCCACCACCTTGGGAAAAAGGGGTTTTTCTGGATGGGGAGGGGGTCTGTGGCACCCCCAACCCCCTGTCTGGCTCCCCTCTCTCTTCGGCTGTCCCTACAGGGCAGCCATATCCCCCTGACCCGTTGGATCGGGGGTACCTCGGCGGCAAGCACAGCAGGAATCGCGAACGGTCGCGAATTCCTGCTGCCACCGAAGCCACATGAAACCGGAAACCCCCGGGAACATTTTAATTATTAATGATTTATAAAAATATAAGTGAGAAATATGGGGGGGGGGAATTAACTATGGAAAATTTATAAGTGTTCCCAAGGAAGTATATTTAATTGAAAACAAATGTTAAATATGTTAAGATTTTAATTAATATTAATGATAGAATTGAATTGGAATATGTTTATACACACACACACACACACACACACATAATTTTTTTCTTTTTAAGAACATAGTGTGTATTTTAAGAATGTACCAAGCAGAATTCGATTGGAAGTTATGTATTATATTGAATGTTATAATTTTAAAGGTATACATTGAAGCTTAAATAAGAGTTTGAATGGATAAAATTAAAAGATATAAAGGTGTCATACTCCAATTGTTAACTACAGGGAAAAATTTGTTTAATGAGAAAAGATAATATGAAATTGAAACAGGACAGACAAAAGTATAAATATGATGATTTGAATTGAGACGAGATAATTAAAATAAAGTTGAGAAAATTAAAAGAGGGGAAAAACTATGTTGAAAATATAAAACACTAATAAGATATGGAATAGAACACAACAATAAGCATGAAATTGAGTTTTGTGTCTGTATGAAGAAGTGATAACCTGGGACCATGCTATTTTCAAAAAAAGATGTATTATTTGTATTTTGTTTTTGTGAAAACCCAACTAAAATTTTCAAAAAAAACAAAACAAAAAAACAACAGCGTGACTTATGCAATAGTGACCAGCGCCCGACCACGCTGTATCCAGACTCCGAGCCGCCACTGCAGATATCTCATAACCCTCCTTCAGACAAGGAGCCTCAACATAACACAGAAGCATGCAGGGCTCCTCAGCAGATTGCCAAACCTCAACCAAAACCAAGGATGAGTATCAACTGTACAGCACTGTGCACCGACTCACCATGTCTTCATTCGTGTCTTCCCATCTGTTTAGCCAAAGTGTACCCTGAAGGACACCCTGAAGATGCCGTGAAAATATACATGTGGACAGACACTCAAAGTACCTGCACCCTGGCCAGACCTGCATTCTTTGACCTATTTGAAGTGCAACAGAATGAACTTCACTTCACTGTATCAACGTGCCATGGACCAAGAAGCACTGCGGGAAGGAGAGTGACTGGACTCTGCATAGAGTCATTGGATGGAAGTTCCCAATTCCCACTACCACCCGTATTTGAATGTGATGGGTACTGAACAACCGCAGTCAGATCACAACACCTGAGGTGATAAGTAGCATGCCTCACCTACAGCACCTGGCTCATCACTTTCCCACTCTAGATCCAGAGGCTGAGATCCTACTCTTGCCTTTCTCTTCTCCGAGTCAGTCGGCGGCCCTGTAGACGGCCCTGTAGCCATCAAATCTCCACTAGGATGGGGAATCATAGGAATTGTCAGTGTTGATTGGATGCAGGCCCCAACCCAGGCAAATGCCTTAGCACCATCCATTCCAACAGCCTTCCGACACCCTTTAGCACCATCGAAAACAAGAATGACGTTCCAGCCTAAATCAGTACACTTCAGTACAGTTCCGCGTTCAATCAGTACACTTTCACTAGGACACCCTAAACAGCCAACAACCACCAGATGTTCACAAAGACGCTCTACACAGACATATGCCTCAGCTGTTGCCCCTTTCCAACAGCTTCCCGGTGCCCTTTGACACTGTGGAAGCAAGAGTACCATTCCAATCCTAAAAGGCTGCCAGAAGCGACCACCAGACTTTCACCTTTGCCGCAAGAGTACATGTACACTCTAAAAGGCCACCAAAGGTGACCACCAAACTTTCACCTTTGCCACCAAGAGTACCTGTACACCCTAAAAGGCTGACAGAGGTTTGCACCAAGAGGCTGAACTTGAAGACTGAATCTCAAGCTTTGCATGATTTGCTTTGTTTGATGCTTTATTAATATTTACTGTTTCTCCTAGTTGTATAGCTAACTGTTTATCTTAGTTATATAGTTATCTGCTATTCATATTATTACTGTTTACTGCTTAACTTAGTTTATAGTTAATTTTTTTTCTCTTCTCTTAATAGTGGAATTTACAATTCCAGGCAGGGAGTGCTGTCCCAGCCAGTCTATGGGAATTGGATAGTTACTTAGGAATTATGAGCTGTCCCCTTAAGGGAATGCATCATGGTAAATGTAGTTAAAGGTATCCTGGGAAATGTAGTTCATGTCACGTGGCCACATCTGTAACCCTGATTGGTCACTAATTTGACCCTCGATGGGTTGGGGGAGTTTTTCCTCACTTTTGCCTGAACTCCCTAACTCATGGCAGCTGCTTTCTATTGCTACGAGATGGGTAAGGAGATAACCATCTTTTACTACAAGGCAGATATACAAACAATTGGTCATTAAAGAAGAACTTCATCACAAATGTGAGTTATGAGGATACCCGATGAACCAATAAATGTACTTTGTTATGGACGTCTTGTTGAGTTTATCTATCTGCATCTGCACAGCTTAAAATCTGCTACTGTGCAGAAGACAGAAAAGGTGGCGTCTGAAGACCTGTAAAAAGCCTCTAAAAATTGTCTCCCTGACCAGCCAACTCTCCCAGAACTAGACTCATTCAAGTTGCAGAGTCTACAGTTCAGCTCTTTATGCAATGCATCACAGTTACTTACTGTATGTCCATTCCAGCTTTGGTGGCACTGAGCACCATGTAGATAACTGGGCAACCAAACTGTAATTGTGTAAATCAGAAATGTGTATCTCCAGGGTTTCCCACCAGTACTCCCTGGCTTGCCAGCCACAAGATCAGAAATGAATGTATTGGTCACTCACTCCCAGCATCCCTGCTCCTTTGCAGCACTGGTCAATAGTTCAATAGCAACAGCTCGTCAATAGTTGTCTTCGGTATTCCTTCCTTGTTTATTCCTAGAGCCCCTCTGTGCCTGGGATTTGGCATTTTGACCATAAGCTCGGCTCTCTTTCAGAAGAATGTTACAGCCTTCTGTAACATTCCAAACAGACCTAGAGGAAAGAATGTGAAGAACAAAAAGCTCCCTCTCACTTCATCCATTAGTCAGGAAGCTCAATAGATGCCTAATCTGACATTGCAAACATCTCAGATTAGGGTGATTGAGAAATCCATCTATTCCTTTCCTTCATTTGACTTGCAATTGCCAGGTAAGGTCAGGGTCAGTCACTAACCTCATTACTGTCACAAAATAGAAACCAGTTATAGGGAGGGCATAATTTATGCAAGCATATTTTCTTCCAGTTGAAGGGCCAGGAATTAGTACTATAGTTTGAGTCAGTTTGAGTCATGAACAAATAGCAGATAAGAAAGTAAGCGAATAAACTCCAAATAATGATATGCGCCTTAATCCATACTTTCTTCACATAACACGCTGTATCATAAACGGAGGCTAGATTACCCAGAACTGTAGGTTAAATTGTGATTAGCTGCTTGGGATTCAGGATGTTTTCACAATTTAGCGTTAACTTTTCTCTAATGTTTCAAACAGGTCTTCTCCAGCCCCATCTAGGATCCTAACATTCCTACTTAAAGTTGCCTTGAACTCTTTCATGGAAGTCAGCGTATACATTTATCAAACCCAAAGAAACAAATACAAGTGTCTAAATTTGGGCTTTCTCCAACCTTGGACTTTGACCAAATGCTTATTTTGGCCTCGCTTTGGGCCCTGCTTCTGTCTCAGTTAAGCTTATTCTTTGAGATCCTTAGAAGATGATTGAAGCCATACACAGCAGGGACATATAGAAATGATGTTCAGATCTCATAATTAGATCTTTGGGTGATTCTCAGTATACTTTCAGTCACATCCTAACTTTTCCAAAAAGAACAACAAAGCACCCTTATTTATTGTTATGGCTGAACCCATTGAGTGATTTTTAACATCTTTATGGCATGATGTAGTCATAGCTGTAGCACAGTATTGCTAATGAAGATAGGCCTTCTTTGCCACAGCCAAAACTGTGACACTGGTTTTCAGGCACTTCTATCCATTACAACCTGGTGGCTACAATTCTGTCTGGTTGTTCCAGCAGTAACTGCTTCTTTAAGTTCTTATAAACTCAAGGCTGTGTCATATGTACCTTCTATAAGCCACTTTTTCAATTGTCTCCAATTATTTTTAAGCATTAGTGTCTTGTCCAATGATTCTTGCCTTCACGTTACATGTTCAAAATATTTTAGCTTTAGCTTTAGTATTATGCTTCCAAGGAACAGTCTGGTTTGATTTCATTTTGTACCGAACGATTGATTCTTTCCCTGGTTCACAACATATTCAACTATTTTCTCCAGCACTGGAATCCAAAACCATAAATTTTTCTTAATTCCATCTCTATGATTCTCCAGCTTTCACCATTGTAAACATTATGATTGGGAAGACCTTGATCTTGACAATATGTACCTTTGCTGTCGCAGTGCTGTTTCTGCCCTTCAAAATATTGTCCCAAATAAGCACAGCATTTCTCTTAACTAGCAACCATCCCTGTCAAATTTTGAGCATAGGAAGGTAAATGTTTAGGCAATATTTTGAAGGGCAGAATCATCACAGTGACAACAAAGGTGTATATTGTCAAGACCATGATCTTCCCAATGATAATGTTTACAATGTCAACTTATTCTCAGAGGACCTTTTTTGGTTAGTGGTTAAGGCTTGAAACCAGTAGACTGTGAGTTCAAATCCAATCTTACACATGGAAACCAGCTGGGTGACTTTGGGTGAGTCATTATCAGCCCATGAATTCATGTCACAACTAAAAGATCAACACAACCAATGGATCATCAACAACAGGGGTGTCAAACTCAAGGCCTGTGGGCTGGATCCGGTCCATGGGGTGCTTAGATCTGGCCTGCGGGGCCACCCTGGAAACAGTAAAGGACTGGCCTGTGGGTGCTTCTGCCAGTGAAAACGGAGCTATGCGCGGCTGTCCTGGGCTCAGTTTTCGACTGTGATGTCGAGCTGCTCATGCCCACTCCGGCCATGGCCATCCCCCCCCAGGTCAAACTGAAATCTGATGTAGCCCTCAATGAAATCGAGTTTGACACCCCTGATCAACAACAATAAATAAGTGGACCTTGCATTATGGAGAAAAATACTGGGAAGAAAAACAAATCAGTTAGTTCTCTGACTATTTATACTGATTGGCACTACCTGCTGACTTTTTTTTTAATATTGAGTGAACCAGCTATGATAGCAGAAATATTCACAAGTAATACTGTATATTGCTACAGGGCAGCAGGATTATCATAATTTGACATCCTACTAATGACTTTATAACATCTTCTAACATTACCCAGTCATTGTGGCAGTGCACACCTGTCTTCATTACAATGATGGTAGACAATGCTAAGTCATTAGTAGGGATCCTATCGTACTGTGGGCAGTTTTAGTATCTTTAATACGCTTTTATTCTGTTTAGGGGGCAGCACAAACTTATGCTACTATCTTTTCTCTCAATTCTGCCTCAATAACACAGCCAGTGTATGGGTGCCCTGAAAATTTAATACAGGGCTGATTAAAATGTGCCTATCTGTAGCTCAGTTTCTTTTCCTGCTAGAATTCCCACTCCCATATGTTAGATAGGAAAACCAACCATCAATTACACTCCTTAACCCAGTGGGTGGGATGGGGCAATGGGAGTCTGCTAATTAGAGATCACTGTCTTCCACCAGCAGCTCTTCTCCTGTGAAAGTTTGGAAAACAAATAAATACATTGCCCGTGCCATCTTGCAAGTTGTCCAATTGTTGGTCTTTGCAATTGCTGCTTCAAAGCAGTTCTTAGAGGATGGGATTTAGAGATATCTATTGGTTTCACTATTGATTTTATAATTGATGCCACATCATTCCAGGCAGCAGAGACCAAAATGGCAAAGGAGAACAATGATCTGTGACCATATATGCTGCAATTAGACCTGGCCAGTAGGAATTGGATAGCTCTTAGTCCCTGACCGTGTCACCAGATGATCATTGCTGAAGCACCAAAAACTCTGCAAACAGTTAAATCTCACATCAGAGAAAATGGAAATCAACAGATCAGATTAGATAAATGCAAACTTAGACTGCCTCAGCTATGGTTTGGAGTTAACACAAAGCCTCATTGGAGCAGTATGCTAATGAATAAAAACTTGGAATAATCACACCAAAGACTGGGTTATGCTGTAAACCACTAATGTAAAATACACCATGAGTTCACATGTCCTGTGGCTTGTTCACATGTCACATGGCTTGTTTTAGTCATAGTCTTCCAAATAACCAAAGACACACATAATGCTTACCTCTATGCTGTGATTTGCAAATACTAATAAATGGGCATGCACAACAGCCCAAGCCAAAAGCAAACAAACTACATTATGATGTGATATATGAACAGCCCTTTTCTTTTGTATCTGGACTTTAAGTCCAGATGGACATATACCTGGGCTATCATCACACAGTGCACTAAAACATGGTTTTCTTAAATGGTTTATTGACTAAACCACCCTTATCTGGGTTCAGTGAACATGCTAAACTATAAACAGGAAATCCACATTAAGGCCTAGTATGTTTTGAAAATCATTGCTCCCTGATATTTTAGCAGAATGTGGACAATACAGGGACTTCTATTCTACACTGCCCTGGAAACTTTTGTCAGTTGTTGATTAAACCAAAGACAGGAGTGCTCCCAAGATTGGAGTTGAGTGGGCTTTCTCCTTAGGCCCCTGAAAAAGGAGAAATTGACCTCTACCTGCACAGGTTAATGAATAGCCACCTGCATTTACAGGTTAACTTTGGGGCAGAAATTAACTCTGTCACTTGTATTCTTGCAATTGGACTGTTTTTTTCCTACTACAGATGCCATTTTCCTTCCTACCTAATCAGGTCAAGTTAATATTTTCCAAATTGACTACCTGTGAGTCAGCTTTCACACTCCTCTTGGCTAAGAGGGAGATGGGAGTTGGAGTCCAATATTTCTGGGAGACTTTAAGTTGAAGAAAGCTCTGGTGAACTAACGCTTTCATGTTCATAAACAACATGTCACAAAGCCAAATAATAAGAAATAACCCCATTGCTTTCTCAGTTGTTTGTTTCCTAAACTACTTGAAAATCTGGACAGGAATTTTGCCAGAATTGCACAAAATCAACTCTTTTGAATTCACTGACTGGAAAATATTTTTGTTATTTTTAAATTCAGTACTTCAATCTGGCCTGAGTGAGTCTCATCTTGCTGTACAAATACTTACTTAGCTGCACAGTTTTTAAGGTTACTTTCTCAAAGAAGGCCAAATATGGGCAGCTGAACTTGTTTGGTGCCTATAATTATTATACTTGCTTACTCAGAAGTAAATGCAATATAACAGGATTCAGGCAATATCAAGTATGATTATGTCAAAGCTGTTGGTAAATGATCAGACAGGAAGAAGGAATCAAGTTGGGAATTAGTTTCAAATCATTACACAACCACCCAAGACTGCACACCACTCTGAAACCCTCCCCCCACAAGCTCCATGGAACCTTATCTAACTGTTTCCAAGGGAAAGCAAGCAATCTGAGGAGATTCCTGTACTATAAGCAGAATACAATAAAGCAAATAATTTGACCCTTACATGTGTAGATCTATTTGGTTGCACCTGACAACAGCCTTCTTTTATTTGGAAACAAGGTAGTGGACATTTACTCTGAAGTAAATTAGCACATATTGTAATTTCATCAGGAATGCTTGGAATAATTCCCATTTTTTTGATTGAGATTTTTAAAAGTGTATAATTTTTTTCAAGTAATCTTATGCCATTTTCCTTAACTGGATTATGCACCTCAGAATATAGGAGTTTTCTTCTGAGTAGGCATGCTTTATACATTACAAATGATGATAAATATCATCATCTCAAAGAAAATTGAGGTGGGTGTACAAATCTATAGGATAAGATTAATTCCAATGTATTCAGATTTACAGAATAGTATACACTAAATGAAATAAAACTTACTGTCCTATTAATGCAAGTAGAATTCCTGGCTCCAACATCTTCTGCTTACTTTCATTTTCAAAAGCTTGTTTCTCAAGGATTTTTTTAAACTGAAGTACCAACGTTTTACTTTCCTTTTTACACTTGATTTACCATAGCATTTTTTTTTACAAACCCCCTAATTGTCTTTTAAAATGGAGTAGGGGCGATAAAAACCCAGAAATCTAAAGCTTTCTCTTGTCATTAGGTGAGCCCCAGAGATGGAGAAAGGAAAAGCAAAAAAAAAAAAATCACTCCGGGATTTATAATTTGAAGGGGGATTTTCTAGGCGAAAGTAGTACACACACACACACACACACACACACACAAAAGCAAACCTAATCTCTTTTAGAAAAATTTTAAGCTGCGCTAAATTACATTTCTTTTTCGGGGGTTTTTGTTTTTTTTTTTGAGGGGGGAGGGGCGCATATTTGTTTTGTTTTGTTGTCAAAACGTAATTTTGGGGGGGGGGGAATCTTTTCACGCTTCACTTTCTTGTCATATTTACATAAGGGGGAGTGGAGGGGAGGGAGAGAGCCGGTCCTGCGGAGGATGTATCTATTGCGGATCTAAAGAGACGCCTGTGGCTGCTTTTCTTCCAAAGTCCCCAGCACCGGATTATCTTCTCGGCCTGCCGACGGAGCCGTTGTTTCTTCCCCGAAAGCGAGATTTCGATTGAGAAAACAAGACCCCAATTAGTCAGCAAATGAGGCGGAAGAGAGCCACTCCGAGGGAGCTCGCCCCCTCGGCGGCCGCTTTGACAAGGCAGGCGGGGAGCAACAGGTCCCGCCCCGCCTCCCTCTCGCGCTACCGGCGGCTGTCAAAGGCAGCCTTCTTAGCGCGGAGAGGCTGAGAAGGGGCGCTCTCTCGTCGGGCAAGGCGAGATCTCGCAAGCGCTGAAGCCGCCCGTCCCGCCGGATCAACACATCTCCCCGCAATCCTAACCTCGATTAGCTCTGAGCCAGGACTTCGCACCAGGCCACGTGGTCCTGCGCGCGCAGTCCCAGGATTGAAGGCCGTGCTGTGCTCAGGTACGGCTCCCGCCAAATAAACTGTATGGATCCCTCGCTTGTCTTTTCGCTTGCAAGAGCAATCGGTCCCGACCACTGCAGTCGCCCTTCTTCTCCTAGGCCGCCCTGGGTGGGCCTTATCTTGCTCAATTGTCCGAAAGGTACTTTTTTTTTTTTTCAGGAGGCAACTGGACTTTTTTCTTTTTCTTTGAAGACGTTTCGCTTCTCATCCGAGAAGCTTCTTCAGCTCTGACTGGATGGTGGGAAATGGAGCCAGAGCTGAAGAAATTTCTTGGATGAGAAGCGAAATGAAAAAACAAGCAAGTCCTGTTACCTCTGGAAAAAAGCACCTTTGGGACAACCATGACCTGGATGACTGAGAATCTTCATAGAAATCATCTTGCCCGTTCTGGTTCTGGAAAATGGATGAATGGATTCCTCACTGATCATTTTGTAGAGAGGCAAGAAGGGAAGGCAGGCGACCTGTTCAGAAGGAATCAGACATGTGCTTTTGAGCCTTTGTCGAGGTGTAGCTGCACCCTCTCCCGGGGTTCACCCTCTCCCAGCTGGTGGAATGTCCACCCACTGAACAGACATTGACCAGTTTGCCAGCCTTGAAAATATGGACCCCCAAGAGGATGAGGCATTGGTTGGCCAGACAATGAAAATTGCCATCTGAACAATCCAATTTCTGGCTACGCTTCTTTTTATCAATATGCTGCAGGGAGGAATAGATCATGTGGACTCTACTAATGAGGAAAAACTCAAATATCTCAGTGTCTCCTGCAGGGATATTTTCAGGACATTTCACACAAATGATTTTGCTTAACCACACAAAGCTATCAACTGAATGTTGAGTTGTCCCAATGCAAGCTGTTAGGAAACACTCATACTAAGTGGAAAATGGAGCAAATCTTTCCCAGAGTGATCTTAGGTGGGTTATGAAACAATACTATATAATGCCATTTTCTGTGTCCATAGACCTGGTTAATTTTTGCTACAGCGCATAATACACCCTTCCTAAAATCTTATATCTTGGATACATTGGGCCAAAACTAAACTGAGTGGGCAATTAGCATTTTTCAAGTGTTCAGGTTTTTTTTTTTAAAGATCATTCTAATTCCAACCTCCTCAAATCAATATTCAAGATTTCATTTAAAAAGAAGCTACCCTGGTAGAAAAGGAGGATAGGATTGATTTTACTCCAGTGTATCCCCTTCCCCCACTGTGTAGTTTTACTAGAAAAATACATGTATTCACCAGCAGAAGCAAAAATGTTTCCCTAATTGTAATAGGTACTCTCTACTATAAGAAAGGGTTGCTATTAGTTCAGAAATATCTATGCACACCATTTATAGTTACAGAACACATTACAGCCTGAGACTGTAATTTCTTATCTTTTTCTTATCTTTGTAAACAATTTGATGAAAAGCAAATGTGTTTGTAATATTAGAAATTGAGGGAAAAGGTGGAGGAAGAGCAATAATGAGAACTCTTTAGGTTTAGTTTACTACTAAATAATACTTCTTCAGACATCATTCTCTTTTGTGGCAGGACAAAAATATGTACTCAAAATGTACCACTCTGTCAAATTCTATAAAGTAAGTATATTATCAGGGTTGACATTTGTCAACTCCAGAATATAAAGAATAAAACTGTGGAACTGTAGTTGCATATTCTTAGTTATTCCCTTAGCAGTACTTCTATTAGTGTATTTTTATATATACTCAAGAGAGGTGATAAATTATATGGAGTATATTCCCATGTATGAAGATAAAGGACTGCAGCCTTAATGGTTGCTTCAGTTGTGTTGGTTGGCCTGAAATCCAACCAACACAACAAATCCAAATTAAGTCCAGTTTCCCTCTTTAAGAAGGGCTTTAATCAGGTCCTAGATACATTGCCCTGGCTGACACAACACACTAAGCCCTAATGTAATTTGTTTGGTTTGGATTCAGTGTGTTATACAAGTTGAGCAATAGAGTTGTTGTGGTTTACTCAATAAATTGCAGCTGAAACTATGTGGCTTAGCATGACTAAATGTAATCCAACTGGTTTCAGTAAATAGTAGGCACAGAATACTTGGAAATGGACAGTCATCTTTCCTGCAATGTATCCACAACAAGAATGGCTGTCCCCACTATTTAGCTTAGGTGTATGAGATTAGCCCTTATAGGTCTTTATGGTTTAAGGCAGAGATGTCAAGCTCAAGGCTGACAGGCCAGATCCGGCCCACAGGATACTTAGATTTGGCCCACCCTGGAAACAGCGAAGGACTGGCCCACAGTGCAGGGATGGGATATGACAGGGTTAACTATTGGTTTGGTGATTTACGAAGAACGGTGATTTATGACGTGCTTCCCTGCATGCTGCGAGCCACGTGCCTATAAATCATCACCATGCTGCTGCATGCAGAGAAGCAACCTTTGAAACAGCCCTCTTTTCCTGCTTTTTTAACTGCAGCTGTGCCTCATTCGGCAGCTGAAGTTGAAAAATCAGGAAATAAAGATCAGGTAAGAGCCTGGGTGGGTGGGTTGGCAAAAACATCAGCAGACATAGAATCGGTTCTATGTCTGCTGCTCTTCAGAGCTACCGTTTCTACAGAGGTGGACAGAACTGGTAGATACACACCCCTGCAAAACAAAGCTTGGTAGGGCTGCACAAGGCCGTCACAGCTGGAAACAGAGCTCAAGAGCTCTTTTTCTCTGGGAGCACTCAGGCAACCACACACACCCCCACAGGCCACAGGCGCCCCCAACACAAGTAATGTGGAGCTGGCCATGTCCACCCTTGTCACACACACATCCACCTCCCCCCCTGCCCCCAGGTTAAACAACCCTGATGCAGCCCTTAATGGAATCGAGTTTGATACCCCTGGTCTGTGGTGTCTAAAGAAGCCAGAAAGTAAGGTTAATTGATAAAATCATGGGTAAGTACATCACAGTGAAGCATGCCTTGAGGACACAGTTCTCCAATAAATTAAATCAGTTCTGAAGGCTTTAGTAGATGTCTGACTCTTTACTTCTCTTCTTTTGCAGGAGGCCTGGAAGAAAAACCTGTTTTGAAAGAATCTAATATTACAGTCACAATCAGAGTAGCCTCTACTGAACAACTTACTTCTAGATGAACTTGCAAAAGATGTAGCTGTTGACCTGGAAGTAGTCAGCCTTTTCAAGAGTTGTTTTGTACAAAAATAGAACAACTATTTGTATTCTATTAAACAGTGTTAAAACATGATAAAAAGAGGGAGGGGAACACCCAAGGACTTGCAGGGGTTAACATTTAAAGGGTAAGCAGCTAAGACCAAATGTAATTTAAGGAATGGGCCTTGAATCTTAGGTATTTGAGGCATTTTTGAAGATCAATTCCTTTTGCATTTCTGTAGTGCTTTTGCTATGTCCAAAGTGCTAGTGAGTCTTTCAAAAGATGCTTCAGGAACAGCCAGCATGGAGGAAGGCTACCTAATGTATACAGATAGATGAATTTCCATCCTTTTCTTTCTTCAGCTGGTCAGAGGGGAAACATCCCATGAGACATTGAAGTTACAGCCAGCCAACTGGTTTCAACCTAGCCTGCAGTCCTAATTCAACCAGAGATTTTGCAGATTTCCCCATGATGGTAGGATCTTCTGTCCCCTCTCTTGCATCTTCCTAAATTTTTGCCTTCAATTGGATTCTCCTGTATTGATTTCATCCAATGTACTTATATATAATCAGTATTACATATTCTTGGAGTAGTAGAATGCTATTGGTGTATCTAGTTCTTAAAAGAATGTAGCATAAAATAAAACACTCTAGCCACAAAAAAGCTTCTAATCTAAATTATCCTGTAATTATCCTGTTTCTCAACCTTAGCAACTTCAAGATGTGTTCACCTCAACTTGAATTCCACCAACTTAAAGTTGTTGAAATTGAGAAATGCTTCCATACCTCAATCTTCCCCAAGATGGCCCCTTCTCTATAACTCCCAGAATTCCAAGTTATGGTAATTGCTTTGAAATCCATCTGGAAAGAAGCAATGAAAGATGAGTCATTTTTCTTTTGAGGCCAACCACAGAATTTTGCAGAGTCAAGCATATGAAATGTGAATTTAACAGAACCCCTTAAGGCTGCCGAGAAGGCTGGGGACAACTGGAATTGCTATTCACAGTCATCAATCTGTCACTTCGAGCGGAAATTATTCAACAAATATTTTCTTTGAAAACTTCCCCTTAAGCTATAGTATTTGGTTGTTTGTATTCTAGATTTTTTTTTCACCTGTTAAAGGTTTTAGAAGGGATTCTGGGCTGAATTCACACAACATAATATGGTTTAATTTTGGCTAGGCATATTGTGTGAATCAAGACAATGGTGGTTTATTCAATAATTTATAGTTAAATAAGATTTGGATTAGTGAGATGTGGGAATTCAGCCTCTTTAATATTTAGGATTGGTTTCCAAGAAGTGATAAAAGAGACTGGAGCTATCCATTTCAGATTCTCATACAATCATTAACAAAACTTATCTTCAGCTAGAAAACTTTTAGTATCAAGGAAGGAAAAGAGAGCTATACTTTCTGTAGGCAGAGAAGGTTTCCTCTTAGAAAAAAGAAGACAGGACAATCCCTAATCGGACAAGCCTGATGGGGAACTGTGCCCTTCAGTGAGAAACAAACCTCCTCTATTGAATTAACTGATTATGGACATGCTTCGCATTGTATAATTAAAGATAAAATCCCATGCATTTAGTGTAGCTAAAGGCTCTCACTTGATCTGATCTTTGACTCTGTATGAATTCTGAAATAGCACCTTTGCTTCTCCTACCAATCACATAACTACTATCACAATTTTTTGCCCGAAGATGATGGAATTTTCACTATCGTTTCTGGTGACTTCAACTTAAGAGAGTTATGGATCAAGTGACAGCTTCACACTTGGTTCCTTTCCCTGAGAGTCCAACTAACCTGCTGGAGGGTTTCAACCAGGTTCACCCACTTCTAGCTGAAGCAAAAAATCTGCTCCTAGTGCCTGGGACAACGTTAAACAAGCTGAGAAGTATCTGGAAGATTTTTTTTTTGACAGCCTTGATTTTTCTCAGCTGGAATGTTGTTCATAGAAGGATTCACAGGGTAAACTACACCCTGTCTCCCATCCCTGATTCACCTGGTCTTATAGAAGCAGCCAGTTCTATGGTCTGATGCCTCAATAATGAAGATAGGCAAAATTAATATGTTTATATATATTGGAGAAATGCTGGAGAAATGCTAGAGTGGAAATGGCCTAATTATAGGAGCACAAGTGGAAATAAATCTTTGAGGTCATCTGGTGGTCCACCTCTTGCTAGATGCAGGATCCTCTGGACTGGAGTATCTTTGATGGACGACCACCCAGCAACTGTTTAATGACTTCAACAAAAGAGAACTCATTTTGTTTGGCAGCAGTTTCCTCTAGAATGGTGGAATGGAAGCCCTTCACCTGAATGACTCATATGTTCAGGAAGTGCCTCCTGACATTTACCCTAATAGTTTTAAGCCCTGTTTTTCTGGTCCTGTCTTCTGTGGCACTACTAAATCCACTCACACCTTTATGGGAAAACTCTTCAACTTTCTGAAGACTGTTATCACTCATACAGTAGGATGTGATCACTCATACAGTAGGATGTTCAAGAAGGTCCACTTCACAAAGTTGTTTGTGGCATGGCAAGTTTCCTTTCATATGGAATCCAGTACAAATGTCTTTAAAACATGTTTTCTGAACTCTTTTGGTCCAGATTTAGTGCCACTTCCTAAATCACATGTTTGGAAACCTTAGAGGTCAATTAGTCTAATCTCTTGCTGAAGTCAGAATCTGCTTGTTCTCCTAAAAATAAAGACTGGATTCGACTTGACCATTGAGATTCTTTTGTAGTCCATAAAGCATCAGTGAAGATCAGAGTGGGGTTTCCAAGGGTTTAAACAAATTCACAGAGAACTGGCCTATCTTTGGCAGTGATAAAATGGTTAAAATACCCCTGGGTGTATTGATTGCAGAGAAACTGGAGAGCTTTTATTGAAGAGGCTCTACAAATGCCAGGCCGCAGGATTCTGCTTGTTAGTATGCCTGAAGATTTTGGATCATTTTAAGGAAAACAGAAAAAAAGCAACCTGCGTGTCTAAGATATTCCATCTTCCTTCGTTAAAGCTTGGAAAAATATATTTGACACCACCTGATCCTATTCACTTTTCTAAATAGGCATAAATGAAAAGGATGGAGTTATAATCTGGCCAGGCTCTGGAGAAGCCTGCACCTTTTATCTAGCATATTCTCCTCCAGTCAGGTGTTTTCATAGCCCACTGAGGAAACTTCACTGTTGGGCCACTTCTGTGCAGTCCTTTCAGCCTGAAATCATGGAAGCTTTTCTTTTAAAGACCTGGTAGGCAATTGGAGGATTTCCACACCAGATTTATAGTGTGGTCCAGTCATGGCCCTGGCAATCTATCATTAATGCAGACAGGGTTTATATTGCCAGGAAGGAGGACTGGGTGATGCTATAAATTGCTAATGAGGACACCCTCCCTCTAGCTGACCTTTCCTCTTAATTCTTATTTGGCCCACGAGGATTTCAGGCTTTCTTCCCAGGTGAAAGAAGAGAAATTGGTTTTTGAACAAAGTGAATTGGTTCAACCGGAAAACTCTCATGTGTAGCTTCCTTCCCATAAAGCTCCTAGACCCAGTCCGTTTCTGAGGCACAGTTACAAACATCTGGCACAAGTTCTAAACGCTTCACCTTCAGAGGAAGCAGATGGCCTAATTCTTCTCATTTGCCCACCCATTCCACTTGCTACCTCTTACAGATGTCCTTGACCCCAGCCCTCTGCACCTAGTAGGACCAAACCTCAACCACTCAGTGACCCTTTCTTTCTTTTCAGGGCAAGAGCTCGGTTGGTTTGACAGGATCATATGAGCTCACAAGCACCATCAGCAGGAGTCTCTGTCTGCCTAGGAGGGTCAAAAATGGCAGTTCTGCCTATGTTTTGCCTGCACGCACTGTTGTTCCTGCCATCTTGGCTTTTTTGACCAGGCCCTGGTCCTCTGGTACCTATCGCCGCTGAAGTGTGGGCAGGAACAAAATAGATGGAGAAAAAGGATCTCCGCTAAACCTTAGGTGAAGTAGCCAGATCTGGACTGAAATAAAAACTAATCTCCCTAAGCAAGGCTTATGCCACCCCAATTGATTCCTTTTTGGTTGTTTACTTAATTAAATGTGTTTTTTACTTTAGTTTGAAAATAGCCTTCACATCCATAAATGAACAGTGGGCTTGAAAAAAAAAGGGGGGGCTTTTAAAGGCAAAGTCCCTACCTCTTTGAAAGTGGGGATTGCCAAGCCATATATCTTTCTGTTAATTTCCTGTCCTGCATATTAATTCCTTATCCAATGCTCATATCACCTGGCTGCTGTAGTAGAGAAAATCTGCCCCATTTCCCCCCCAAACAAACAAATGTAAATTATTTAAGCAATCAATTAAATCACAAAATATTTATTGCAATTCTAATTGTAAATAATTAGCTAGGCTCTCCAGCGTAGATCTATAAAACAATTAATTTACTTTTACTTATCAATAATTATACAAATAATCCAGTTTGATTTTTCTTATGCAGAAATCTGATGAGCACCATGGTTTGTGGTGTCTGGTGAAAGGAAAAACAGAAGCAAGTTGTGAAGAAGCAGCTTTCTCCAAATAAAGACTGCTGTGAGTAAAATCATGGGTTTGTTATTCAGAGAGCAGAATCATATTTTACCAGGGCAATGCGTAAACAGGTTTTATTGGACTGTAAAATGCTAGTCAAATTTTTCATGCAAATAGCACCAAAGGAAAAGACATTTTTCGTGTTTCAGACAAACATCCATCAAGGGAAAAATAAAAGCAAAGGCATTCTATGTAGGATTTTTCACAAGACCGATGATCTGCTACCTTGATCATGAATATAATGAATATATTATAATTTTAAATGCTTATTCTGGCAAAAGACAGGTTCAGTCCTTCCCTACACATACACAGCCACACATTTTGCCAATCAGTCTGATCTCTGTTTTCCTCTGCCTTAAATCTACTTCTGTAGATCTATGCGAGGACTTTCGTTCTGCACTTCGTATTTCAAGTCCAGATCAAAACTGGAATTAAACAAAGGTTAGCTTAAATGAGAAAAACGCCTGTAAGGAAATAAATACTGAAACCCGAAGCTCAACCCTTTCTCTGAGCAGCAAGAAAAACAACATTCAATCACTCATGTGGGAAAGGAAGATTTCTTCCCCTTTCTTCTGTCTCTGAAAATAACCCTGCCTTTAGAATTGAAAATCTAAGCTGCTTTCATTCATTCATTTCAGAAAACAATTTTAAATAGCCTACACTTAAGTGAGCAAAGAGATAAATAAGAACTTATTTGAGATTTATTTCTGGGCAGATGTGCAGTTGAAATATGCTACCCTGGTCAGTTACTTTAGGAATCAAGTTAAGCCTACTGCAATTTTATTTCTTCTTTTAAAAAAAACAGTAATTAAACTGGTATCATCTGCCAGTTTAATTATTATTTGTTTTCTGAGAGGACAGAGTTATTTTGGCAAAGTTTTATTATTTATTTTATTATTAAGGGAAGGACATCACAATTGCAAAAACGAGTCGAAAACAGAAATCCAATTGCCCATTAGGTTTAAATGGGAACTCGGCGATATTCATTGAAAATCGCACAGAAAGTATCTTCAGGAGTTGTTATTTCACCATAAATCGAGCTTTGTATTTCTTTAAAAAAAAAAAAAAAACACAACTCCCCAAAGCAATCCCACGAATAATTTCCTCAGCACTCTGGAGGAGAGTCAGGCTAGCGGACTCTACGTTGCTGTTACTGTTACTTCTTGCAGAGTCATAACCGGCACTGAACCTTCACTTGGAAGGAAGGCGGAGGGGGTGGGGGGGAATTGGGTGGTGCCGTTTGAGTCCCAGCACCAGGGCGAAAAAGGAAGCGGTTCCCTATCCCTGCCTGCTCAGGCTTTGCTCGCCCTCAGCAACCGAACCGGGGACACCCTCCTCCTTTATTCCTCCTCCCCTGGCTAGATTGCATCGACTCGTCCACCTTTGCCCGCTTTCTGTAGGTGTTCCCAGATTATTGGCATCTGCTCTAGGAAAGCAAAAGTTCCCTTTGGAGGAAAACCAGCGGTCTCGGTTTTAGGGAGCGATTTGGCTTGTGAGAGGACTCCGTCCTGCCGCGGTGAAAAGCTCCTGCCGCGGTTGCATGTCCAGGATCCCATCCCCCCCCCGCTCCGCCGCCGCCGCCGCCGCCGCCTCCCGGCTGCCTCCTTCTGCTTGGATTCGAAAACTTTCCGGATCTCCGAAGGGCGTTTTTGTTAGCTCTCTCTGTAGCTCTCCTCAGTGGAAACAGCAGGCCGGATGCAAAATCTAAACATTTGAGGGGCGCCTCCTCCCCCAGAAAATAGCATTTGAACTCCCCCTCC
>BHEV01028757.1:1126-14573 GCA_004319985.1 Emydocephalus ijimae | reverse complement strand
CCGGGGATGGATCGGCAAATCGAGCAGTGGGTTAAAGCTTGTCCCAATTGCCAACAAGTCAGCAACGCCCCACCAAAAGCCTCAACAGGATTGCAATCAGCCAATCCAACGAAAATCTAAAAGACTTAAAAGACCACCGTCCTATTTAAAGGTCTACATAACTGCACCGGAATTACGAAGCCAGGGGGAAGGGATGTTGTGTATACAATAAAGTTAATAAAGTGTGAGCTTGAGGTAAAGTGCAGGGTTCTGGCCCTGCACTTCTGATTGGCTATTAGGCGGCCAGACCGGATTGGCCAGTTCTAAGGAATACGATTGGCCCTTAACAGAGAGTTCCTATTGGTTGAAAGAGCTAGCGTTCCTAGCTCGTTATTGGTTAAAACTTACAAGGGATGCCTATATAAGGCAGAGTTCACTGTTGTTAAATTCTGAAGTCACCATGTAAATAAAGAGCTGAAGTTCACCGTTCAGAGGCTGGTCTCCATTTATTTCGACCCATGCTCAGTACATAACAGAGTCCTTTGCTGTTTCCAGGGTAGCCCTGCGGGGCAGATCTTAGCATCCCATTTTGCATCCCGGATCTGGCCTCCGGCCCTTAAGTTTAATACCCTTCCTCTAAGTGTAGTTACTCAGCAAGGATCCTTGTAGGCAAGCCGAGAAACTAAATCCTTTGCCGAGTCTCTACTTTTCATATGCATTGAAATAAACTCCCATCCTCTCTAGTCACATAGACGTGAGAAGCCTATGGAGATTCATTCAAATCATGGTTGCCCCAACAGTGCTTTTCCAAAAGGCAGCTGGACTTTATTGAAAGCAGAGCACTAATGACCAATCCACAGAATGCTAATGACTAAATGACTGCAAAGAAGATAAATCCTTCCATTTTCCACATTCAGTTAGACCTGAAGAAGCTTCTTGGATGAGAAGCAAAATGTTTTCAAGGAAAAAAAAAACCCCAAGAAAGTCCAATTGCCTTTTGGAAAAGTAATGTTGGGATAGGTGTGAAATGATGATGGAGAGGGTGTCCATCTTGCCCCCGGGTGTTAGGACAGGCAAGCTTCAATCTCACGGAAGAGACTTGGTTTGTGCAAAGGAGAAACAAACAGTTTCTCATTTCTGTTGAAATTTTAATTTTCTCTTGTTGGCAAAAAACCAGCAGAGGTTAGAAGGAATCCAAACTTTCAACCGGGGAAATATCTATCTCACTCACACAGAGCCAGAAAGCTCAGGTCTGCCTGCCTCAACTGGTATTCCCTCTGTATAGATTCTGACAGCTGGAATTTAAAGCTGAATATACACAGCAGTATGGGAGAGAAAGTCGAGATATCTTCCATAAAGGGAAGCAAAAGAGAAAGGAAATCTGTTAGGCTTGGATTAGGAAAGCATCAGATAAGACGACTTTCAGATCAGGAAAGCATTTTAAGGGGACAGCACTGTTAGTATAGCATGGATCTTCTCAACCTTATCAACTTTTAAAATGCTTGGAGTTCAACTCCCAGAAATCCCCAGCCAACAAAGTGGATGGCCTCCGTTACAGTGACACTAAGTGCACAGTTGGAAGAGCCGAAAGGATAGATCGCCATGGAGAAACTCTATCTGTGTGGTTGCTAGGAGTCAAAAATGACTTGATGACACATAATCAACTGAACTGCAATGTTATTGTTGGTAGCTGTCCTAAGTGCTGTTAGGGTAAGGTTGAAATGGGAGCAAAATAAATAGAACTTACAAGATTGTGAGCAATGGTAGGGTTCATGATGGGAAATCCCTAACAGAAAAAAAAAACCACTGTTTGTATCTGTGGGATCACATGTCTTATATGTCATATCAGCAAAGGCCTTTTCTGTCCATTCTCAAGCAGGAGGAAGATCTCAAACACAATTTAAATACTGTTATTAAGAAAATCAATTTCAAACAGTTTAGTTTGCAATGCTGCAGTCTCTTGGAAACTGATGGGCTGGGGGGAGGAATTTCAATCAATCAGAATAAATTGGAAGGGACCTTGGAGGTCACCTAGTCCAGCCCCCTGCTCAAGCAAGAGACCCTATACCATTTCAGACAAATGGCTCTCCAGTCTCTTCTTTAAAAAAAAACCCAGTGATGAAGCACCTACAACTTTTGAAGGCAAGCTGTTCCACTAGTTAATTATCCTCACTGCTAAGAAGTTTCTCCTTAATTCCAGGTTGTTTCTCTCCTTGATTAGTTTCTATCCATTGTTTCTCATCTTGCACCCTGATACTTTGGAAAATAAATTGACCTCCTCCTCTTTGTGGCAGCCTCTCAAATACTGGAATACTGCCAAAGTGTCCACCCAAGTCCTTTTCTCTAGACTAGCCAAACCCAAATCCTGCAACCATTCTTCATATGTTTTAGTCTCCAGGCCTTTAATCATCTGAGTTGCTCTTCTTTGCACTTTTTCCAAAGTCTCAACATCTTTTTTGTAATCTGGTGAGCAAAACTGGATGCAGCATTCCAGGTGTGGCCTTACTAAGGCTTTATAAAGTGGTACTAGTACTTCATATGGTTTTGATTCTACGCCTCTGTTGTTGTTGCTGTTGTTCCTGTTTTTGAGCCAAAAATAAGCTTGATTTCACAGCCTCTTTAGTTATCAGAAAAGCTGTGCTTTAGATAGAAACACGATCACTTGAAGTCTTAGTGCCACTTTATAATGCCTTGGTAAGAGCACAGTTGGAATACTGCATCCAGCTTTGGTCGCTACAATATAAAACAGATGTCGAGACTTTAGAAAGTGTGCAGAGAAGAACAGTAAGGAACTAGAGGTTAAAACATATGAAGAACAGTTGCAGGAACTGGATATGTTTAGTTTAATGAAAAGGACTAGGGTGACATGATGGCACTGTTCCAATATTTAAGGGGCTGCCACAAAGAAGAGTGGGGTCAGCCTATTTTCCAAAGCACCAGAAGGCAAGAGAAGAAGTCATGGATGGAAACTAATCCAGGAGAGAAGTAACTTGTCCTCAACTTACAACTGTTCATTTAGCAACCAATTCACTTAATGACAATATGATTCACTTATTGTGAACCATGGCAAAAAAGGTAATAAAGACAGGTGTGACTCCTTTAACATCTGCCTTGTTTAGCAATGAAAATTCTGGACCCAATTGCGGTCGTACCTTGAGGATTACCTGCACTGACCTGGTTCCTGGGCCTTTGTGGGTGGGGGCATATAAGGGGAGGCAAAGGATGCTTTTTTTGTGTTGCAATGCAAATTCTGCCTGTTCTATACTTGCATTGTGATGTTGCATGGAAATTTGTAAGGGGCTTGTGTGTTAGATCACTTTGTCGGATTATGTACTTAGCTATAAAGTAGAGATGCTCATTTTTTTTCTGGACTAATTTGGTTTACAAATACTACACCGACAGGAGGCTCCATTCCAAAAATTAGTGAACGAGGCAACAATTTTCCAGTTATGTATTTATTACACACGCTGTCAGTAGCTTGCAAGTTGCATGTAGTTTTGGCGAGTTCTAATTTGTGCTCAACTACCATAAACGTAGCTTATAAACCACAATGAACTCACTTTGTTTGCGTAGCCTGATAAATGAACCCAGGAAAAGGTCAATGCTTTTCAAATTAAACCAACATTGCTTAATCATTTGGAAATATGCATTTTGCTTTTCTGATTTAATTATCATTTTAGATCATTCAATAAATATTATTTTAACTTCGAATGGTGAAATCTGCCAGAGCTGTGCATAGGTCAAGTCTGTCTGAGATTAATCTGGAAAAAAAAGATCACCAGGGAAACTTGACATCCAAGTACATCTGCTATTTGACTAGCACTGACATTTCGGCTATTGCCAATTCAAACATCCTTTTGCGAAGGGAAACCTCACACTGGCATCTCTTACAAACAACATACAGCAGGCAGGTGACAGAGAAGTTGATAAATATGGGTGGGGATGTTTATCCTTCAAAACTCATTCTTAGTAAATCAAACAGCACAATTACCTACAGTACGAATAGTGAATATTTAAAAACATTTGTTTGTAGAACTAAGCTATAAGTATACGTTCCTGTTTTGTCACAACAAAAAAAAAAAGAACGGGAACTTCAGCCTGACCACAGGACATTCTGTTGAATCAACAGCAACACAGTACACAGATATCTCCAGACTAATCTCTGCAATCATAGGGACTAGAATCTTTAATTATCAGTGAAAATTGCTTTTTGGAATGGAAACTATGATGCTCAACTCAGAACTTTCTTAAGTTGTGGAACCATTTGATGCAGTATTTCAAATACAAACTTTTCAGGGAAAACAATAACACTTGCATTCTCATCATACAGCTAACCAGGAGGGCCATAAATCCAGCAGCAACACTTCTGAGACTTCTAAATATTGGTTAGTTTATTCTGTCTTATTCTGTTGGGCAAATTCAACCCTTTGTTTGAGTTAATATAATAGTACCCTGTTTCTCCAACAACACAGCCTCCCCCAATAGGAAGTCCCAGCATGTTTTGTAGGCATGAAATGAAATTAAGCCCCTCCCCCCAAATTAAGGCCTATATTAAAACATGCAAAATGGGGGGAAATGGCAGGGGGGCTTGCCATCAGGAAGTACTTTTGTTGCACACCCGGATATGGTGCTGTCTGCATTGACCCTGATACGAAGTGCCCCACCAACACCAAGGTCAACATCCAAGCCGTTGCCGCCCGCCCGAAGATGCAAGGGGGGGGAATTAAGTTACCCCCGAAAAGACGGCCTAGCCATTTTTTCAGGGCTCAAAAAAAAATCAGACCCGGCCTTATTATGTGAAAAACATGGTATTATATGAATCAAGAAAAAAATGTGTTAATTGAGTAGTCTGAGTAGAAATTGAATGCCTAATCCTTTCAATCTTTTAATATGCAGGCTCATAATTGGTTTTGCTCCATAGATTTTGCATTCTCTGGTGCTGAAAATTAGTGGGGGGGAGGGGGCAGATCCTTTTCTCAGCAGCTGCTAAGAACCCATGAATATTTCCTTGAATCAGGGAAAAAAGAGCTTCATAGGCAACTCAGTGTAGCTTGAATATGTAATGATGTCTTCAAACCTGTATTATCTATCAAATAGAATTTTGGGTTGGCCTCCTCTTCCAATGCTGTATGATTAAAGAGACACAAAGAATAGAAATAAGTGCCATGCTGTTCTTGGTGCTCTCTGAGCTCAATTGTTTGCCTGCAGACCCAACCAGGTGTATTTCCATTTTAGAGAAACAAACGAAGAAAAACTTAGGAAAGGAAACAGGAAGACTGGAACACAGTTCCTCCAACATCTAAGACTCAGAGAAGCAGGGATCAATACAAGACAAACAATCAGGCAGAAAACAATAATCAAGGAACCATCAAGGAGGAACTACTCCTACCAAATCTGGCAGAGCAAGCATATAAATAAACAGGCAGGAAACTCCACACTCTTTTGCACCGAATAAGGTTATCTAGTTGATTAACAAAACATCAGCAGAGGAGCAACTAAGAACTCCACAGGTCAACCCTCCACAGATCAATCCCTTTTATTAGAAATGCAGAAAACAATATTGAGTACCAAACTACAGTTGAAATCTACAAATATCTCAGTTCCTTGAGCATACACCAAGCAAGATTCCTTCAGTTAGACGTGTAAGAAACTTGGTTACAACAGTAAAATAAGACAATAAAGTTTATATTCCCAGAAAAATTCAGGAAATGGAAGAGGAAGTGAATAAGAAAAAGAAAACTAATAATCTTGCTTTTTTCAAATCTAGCTGCAAGTTGAAAAAAAGACCACGAACACTCTTTGGAGACAAAAACTTAAGACAGATTCAAAACCAAACAAATCTTGCAGTTTGATTCATTTTGGAAATGTTTCACAACATACCCAAGTAGTTGCAAAAGGAAGCTACAGCTCAGGAAAACAGTTGGATGTTAGCACCGATCTCTGCTGATTTACTGAAAGAAGGTGGCAAGATCCTTGCTCTTTTAGAGTCAGAAAAAGCAGGCTGCAGATGGCTGGTGGGAAAAACTGAAGGAGATGGCATTGCAGCAAATNGGGGGGGGGGGGGGGGGGGGGGGGGAAGCAGTCGTAAAGCCACAAATTTGCTGCTGTGTGGATTGTACCAGTTGCTCAACTCTTATAATGTTTTCCCAATATCACCTGCCTACTTCCTTTGAGTTCACAATATTTCTTTCTGTTTGAAGATAACTGTTTTCATGCAATATGTAACACTAAAATCATAGAATTTGTTTTAGATAAGAAATCTGGTTTTGCATTTTTGACACTAGCCTTCTTAGAGGATTTGTTTCTTTGTTTAATTCACATGCCACCCACCTTGCTACCAAGAGCGACTTGATCAGTGATGGGATTCAAAAATTTTTACTACTGGTTCTGTGGGTGTGGCTTGGTGGGCGTGGCAGGGGAAATACTGCAAAATCTCCATTCCCTCCGCACTCCACTAACCTGCTTTCTAGTTCTGTTCTCCTGTGCAGGGCAATAAAAGAAGACCCAGCTTAGCCCAATTTTTATGGAAAGATGAAGAAACTCCAAATGAATCAGAAATAATTAGGAAAATTTGGATGTGTGCAGAAATGGACAAATTGACAAAAGAATTTTAAAAAAAGATGAATATGGGATAAGTTTTATGGTTGGCTAGAAAAGAGGAAGGATCAAGACAATAAGAAATTACTAAATGTGTGTAGATATAGAATATAGAACATAGAAAACAAATGTGTATTATTTTTATATGTGATCTAGCAATGTAAGACAAATATGTGGGTTAAGAGGATTATGCCACGTTCAATGCTTTTAATGTATTTTTTTTTGTTTTGTTTATGTTTGTTCAATAAAAATTTATATTCAAAAAAAATGTATCACATGGAAGTGTATAAATTTATCTTCACTTTGAGAACAGCAAGGAAGATGACAATGAAAAACATGTGGAAAAATTGTTTAGGTCCTATAAAGCACTTGGTGCCACATTTGTTAAGTGAATCACTGCAGTGGTTAAATTGGTAACTAAGTGAATCTGGCTTCTCTATTGATTTTGCTTGTCAGATGGTCGCAAAAGATAGTCACATGACTCCGGGACACTGCAACCGTCATAAGTACATGCCAGTTGCCAAGCATCTGAATTTTGATCGTGTGATCACGGGAATGCTGCAACGGTCATAAGTATGAAAAATGGTCATATGTCAATTGTTTTCAGGGACACTGTAACTTTAAACAGTCACTAAATGAACTGTTGTAAATTGAGGACATTCTTCCAAGGTGAGTAGAAAGCAAATTGCCATCCCAAATGAAGTGAGAAGGAAGGGAAACAGAGGTAGGGCAAAAGGGGATGTTAAAAAGAAAAGTAAACGGAGCGGGAGGGACATTCATTTCTATCTTCCTAGCAAGCGGATACCTCCCTCCCTCTCCCTGCCTCCCTCTCTCTCTTTCTCTCTAATGAAATTTATTATGGAACAGGAAGAACCACAGTTGTCAGATGCAAGCAAGACAAAGAACAGTAACTCCCTGACAATATCGTTTTGGGGACACTGCTTCTCGCCAAGACATTTTTTTTTAAATAAACTGTTACTTTAACCAGCTACATTTCAGCCCACACACTGATGAGAAAAACCACGTCTTATACCTGCTAAATAATGTGTGCATGTATGTGTGTGCATGGTGCATGTATCTCTGGAGGGGAGGAGGAGAGAGGGGATATTTGTCATTTCTCAACCACAGTTGAGAGCTTAATGCAAAATTTCATACTGCCAACTTTTCTTTCAGTTCCTCATTCCCAATTTCCATCAGGATGTGTTTGATGGCATTCTTCCTTTCTCCTCATTTTGTTTTCACAACCATGTCTTTTTTAAAGGGGAAAAGATGAGCTGCTCCAGCAATGCAAAAGAAAGGTAAACAATCCTTGAGGTTTTCACATATAGATGACAAATGGAATTCAATGCTGGAAAGTCCTGGAGAACAGATGAAGTGCTGGATGATTAGAATCAAGCAACTCTAGTCCCATCCTCAAAAGGGAAGAGACTTGGGAAAGCAGACATCAGTTAGTTGAACAACAATATACCTGTATAACAATTGATGTTACTTGTTATACGGGTATATTGATTAAGGGGCTAAACCATGTCAGACCCAACCTGTCTGCAGGTACTTAGGAAAAAATGCTATCATGAGGAGCTGTGGTGCTACAGTGTTTAGAATGCAGGCTGACTTTTCCCATCGCCAGGAGTTCGATTCTGACCAACTCGAGATTCACTCAGTTTTCCATTCTTCTGAAGGTTGGTAAAATGAAGATCCAGATTGTTGGGGGCAGTATGCTGACTCTGTAAGACCGCTTGAAGAGGGCTGTAAACCACCAAGGTGTGGTATATAAGTCTAAGTGTTATTGCTAACATTACCAAGAGCCATGAAAGTTTTTCATGACTAAGTCAAATGAGTCTAGCCTAAACTCTCACAAATGAAGGCAAATATGCGCGCCCCAGGATAATATTTCAAGATCCAATGTGGGTCAGTCACCAAGACCAAAGGTTACTCTTCTTCTGAACAGTAAACCTCTGGTCCCAGTGACTGACCCACACTGGATCTAGCCTTATTTCTTTTTTATGACCAGATTGGCCTAACAAGGGAATGCTTCACACTCTGAAAAGCACATGACAAAGATTCTTCCAATATCCTTGTGATAAATGTAGATTAGATGGTCCGGTCAGCCATGGAAGCCATATTTGTATTAGCCATATATTTTCTTAGAAGCTTCGAGGCTGCCAGAGTTAGTGTCTGGGAATTTGGGAGGGGGGAATTCTTGGCGAGTAGTAGATTAGACTCAACAACATTCTTCTCAAAAGTCAAGGACATGTCATTCTACACCTGGATGGGAGTGGGTGAAGGTTTGGCTTCGGATAGAACAACATTTGATTGGGCCATGTGATGGACTGATGGGTGCAGGGGATGGATCTTTGATTTTCACTTGGGGAAGGGAAAACCTGGAAGTTTCAGATTCGGGTTTTCCCAGATGTGCCAGCATGACTTCTTTAATAAATTCTTACTTGGATGGACTTTGTCTCTGAGTGCTGAATGGAGTTGGGGAGCTTCTTTGGAACACTGACAGGTACTATAATATATATCAGGGGTGTCAAACTCAATTTCATTGAGGGCCACATCAGGGCTGTAGTTGACCTTGGGGGGCTGGGTGGACGTGTGTGGCCGATTGGGTAGGTGTGGCTGATTAGGTGGGCATGGCCAGCTTGATGCCACTCACTGGGTGTGGCCAGCTGGGTGGGCATGGCCAGTGTAACTCCACTCCCCAAACTACTGGCATGTTGCCACTTCACACTGGGTAGACCGGGCCGAAGCCATGTTAGTTCGATGTTTCCTGTTCTCATTGGGTAGATCAGTCTGAAGGCACACTGGCCCGATGTTTCCCCTTTGCATTGGATAGACAGGGCTGAAGTGACATGGGCTGGTCCCTTACATTTTCCAGGATGGCCTTGTAGGCCAGATCCGACCACATCATGAGCCAGATGCGGCCCGCGGGCCTTGCGTTTGACACCCCTGATATATATATTCAACACAATTTGAATTGTGGTTATTGGAGAAGACTCTTGAGAGTCCCTTGGGTGCAAGGAGATCAAATCCATCAATCTTAAAAGAAACCCTAACTGTTCTTAAGAAGGACAGAAGCTCAAATACTTTGGCCACCTAATGAGAAAGGAGGACTCAATGGAAAAGACCTTGATGTTGGGAAAGATCAAAGACAAAATATAGCAAAGGATGAGATGGTTAAACTGTTTAATTACTGTAGTTTAGGAAATATAATTTGAGTTAGGACTTAGTTCTGTGTTCTAAGTGTAGGGTGTGGGCAGAAGATCTCAATTGAGAGACTAGATAGTTGAGATCAGTATCTTGAGAAGCAACAACACTTTCCTCCTTCTATGATTTTCAACTTCCTTCTAGTTTTCGGAGCTTGAGCAACCCAATAAAGACTTGAATTCTCAATGAATAAGGGACATCCATTCCAGGGAATGAATATCCTTTATCACATATCCATCAAATTGGATTTTTACAGAAGTTTCTAGGAGCAGGATTGTGGGTGCAGAATTTAGAAATCACCTTCATAGGATACAGCAAGGCTTGTTGTACCACATCTTTATAAGTGCACATGCACCCCACTGCTCTCCTTTTCAAAGGTATAAAGGATCCAAACCTGAACTTTTAGGGGTTTAAACTATACAAACTGTTTAAACTGTTCTGGAGGGCATATTTTACAAGTTCCTGCCTCCCGGAGTTGTGAATCACTGGAAGTCATCAAGAAAAGATTGGACAGCCATTTTCCAGGGTGCAATAATATCTCCTGCCTTGGGCAGGGGTGGGTGGGACTGGATGACCTCTAAGGTTACTTCTAGCTCTGTGATTGTCTGAATCTGTGTGTCCAAGAATCAACAATTCGCTCTGGTTTAATTGTGGTAGGGCCTATTGGAGTTGAAGCTGGACTTTCTCTCCTACAGCACAGAAGGGGACTTAAAGCTCCTTTCTTTACCAAGATTTTTTTTTTAGTTGAAAGTCTCAGGGGGAGATACACCCACATATACAGATAAATGGGGGCAGAACCCATACCTTCCCTGAAAGATGAAGCTACTTAAATAGCCCCATATTTCCAAGCAGACTGTTCTAAAGTTAACCAGGAAGTATTTTTTCTACTGTTATCTGAAATCTGCTTTCCCTGAAATTTCCACCCACTGATTCTATTGTGAGGGTGAGCTATTATTTTAAATCTTAACAAATGCATCTTAAAACCATCATTTTTTTTACCCAGCAAGAATGTGAACAAGAGAGCTGAAGTATGAACTAATTATTATCAGAAACACAGCTCCACTGTGCTTTACACTTCCTTGTAATTTGGGGACAGGATTTCTGCAGAAACCTGTCCATTTAAAAACACCTGTGGTAGTCTGGATACTTTTTTTTTTTTTCAAAGAAGGGAGTGATTTTAACTGTTATAGTCCCCAGCTTGTAAAAACAGCAAAAAAAAAAATCTGTGTTCTCTCATTGACATTCTTCCAACACCAAGTTAAAAAAATATTTTTTTATCTAGATTTTGAAAGCAGGTTTGCAATTTGTCTCCAAACCACTGTTCTTCTCCCCTCCCCCCATTCTGCTTTACTCTTGATAGGTTTTGCATTCTTAAGTAAATCATGTTTTTCCACCTAGGCATCAGTCACCCTCACCTAAATAGGAATGTGGAGCAGCATCAGATAAGTAGTAATGTTACATTACGACAGTGGTGGGATTCAAAAAAATTTACTGCCGGTTTTGTGGGCGTGGCTTGGTAGGCATTGTGTGGCTTGGTGGGCATGGCGCGGGAAGGATACTGTAAAATCTCCATTCCCTCCCCACTTCAGGGGGAAGGTGACTGCAAAATCCCATTCCCCCCACCCCACTAACCTGCTTTCCAGCTCCATTCTCCTGTGCAGGGCAACAAAAGAAGACCCAGCTGATTGGGAGGCAGAGAATAGATGGGTAGACCAGTCAGAGGTGGTATTTGCCGGTTCTCCAAACTACTCAAAATTTCCGCTACCAGTTCTCCAGAACTAGTCCAAACCTGCTGAATACTACCTCTGCACTACAACCACCACTCTCAATCTTGCACCATTTTGAGAATCGGAGGATTGTAACTCTTAGAATTCTCACCTAGTATGGTAAGAAGAGAAAGATGATGACTATTAGTTTTGGTCTCCCCAAAATCACAATTTTCAAACCAGGTTTTGGGGATTCTTTGAAGAGGTGAGATTAGTTCCCACCCTTTTGGCCAAGAAGGATAACTTGATTATGCCAGTTGGCTTAGGGCCCTAAGGAAGTGCTTACTGCCGGAGCTGGTTAATGGAAGGGGACAACAGGCATGATATTCCCCTCTGAAAAAAAATCGGGGCCGGCCAAAAGAGACCCCGCGCTGCGAGCCAAGAAATCGCACACACAACACCAACGCTACACACCCTTCCTTTCAAGCCAGTCATATGTGGATCAGCTCCAGAGCTGGGCAGCCGCTTCCCTGGGGGCGGGGCCGAGGCCGCCGCCTGAGGAGCACCCACTGCTTTCCCTTGCCAGGGCCGGGCGGTGGCGTGTTGCACGGAGAGACGGATGGTCCGTGGCTGCCCAGCTCCCTTTTCCTGCCGCTCAGCGGCCTCCGCTCGCACTGCCCAGGCTGCGCTCAGGTGTCTGGCTGGGGCTGTCAGGAGTTGCTACCGCCGGCGCGGCTCCACGCGACTCCAGTCCCGCGTTGCCTTGGGAAGGGAAAGGCAAAACCGGGAGCTGCTGCACCTGAGCCTCCGGTGCCGCTGCTGCTGTTGCAAAGCGCCGCCGTGGCTCTTCCTTTTTGCCTTTCCCTTCCCGAGGCAACGCGGGACTGGAGCCGCGCTGGCGGTAGCAACTCCTGACTCAGAGGGCCTCCGAGGGGAAGGAGGAGAAGAAGTGGGGGAAAGGGGAGGGTGGGCGATTTCCAAAAAAATCGGAATTCCGATTTTAATCGGAAGAATATCATGTCTGGGACAATTTGCTGCAGCCAATTCACTGTGCTCAACTCATCACAGAACAACTCATCACTGTACAATTTAATATGGGCTATCTCAAAAGAGGGACAAGTAGAACTGCAGCTCACCCCAACCTTGAGAACTTCTAACTTGAGGAGCAAGTTAGACCTAAAGCCAAGCCAAGGCCCATTGCAATTGACTTGTCCCTCCAGTTATCCATCTTGAATTGTCCCAAGAAGAGTTGGCCGGCGCAAGTTGTCCTGGACTCATTGGTTGACAGGATAGGAAGCCACATTCCGCAATCTGTCCTTTAGTTCTGTTTTTTTTCTGTATAGCTTAATTTTTTTTAGTTTACATAGTTTTAATATTTTAATTACTTTTCTATTTATCTTTCAAAGCCACCTGTAAGCCATACAGCATCATCTTATAGGTCAGAATGGGCAGGATAAAAATTAAATGAATAAAGACATAATACATTCTGAACGTGGGAAGATAATAAGGGAAAATAAAAATTATATTAAAAAAAAGCTTGTGCTGAGTACAGGTAGTCCTTGACTTAGTACTATAATTGTGACCAGAATTTTTGTTGTTAAGCAAGGGGATTGTTAAGTAAAGTATGCCCAATTTTATATTTTTTGCCATGATTGTTAAGCAAATCACTGCAGTTGTTAAGTGAATCATGCGGTCGTTAAGCAAATCTTGCTTCTCCCCATTGCTTGTTGGAAGGCAGCTTGTGAGGTCGCAAATGGCAATTACATAATCAAAACACTGCAACCATTGTAAACACACAGCGGTTGCCAAGAGCCAAATTTTGATCACATGAGGACCAGGTTGTAAGTCACTTTTTCCAGTGCTGTTGTAACTTTGAATGATATAGTTCTCAACTTACAAGCATTACTTACTTTACTTTACTTTACTTTACTTTACTTTACTTTACTTTACTTTACTTT
>BHEV01028756.1:0-10359 GCA_004319985.1 Emydocephalus ijimae | reverse complement strand
GCATTTTTCAAGAACTGCACGAGAAAGAACTTATTTTCTCTGAACTACACCAAGTCTATATAATTCTATCTTCACTAGACGTAAGTTATGATAATTACATCACTTCCCTTGAAATTTTTGCCGAAGGAAAGTCTAACTTTAACTGAACGGGAGAGAGAAAGGATAGTTGATCNGGAATAAACTATATTTTTGATAGCACAAGTGTATCTGTTATTTTTACTGTATGTTAACTAACATACAAACTTATCTCACTCATTTATCTGTGTGCCTATCTGACTAAAGCTGCACATTCTGTTTAGCTTGTCTCCTTAACCCTGGTTGGGGAACACAGGCTTAACAATTTTGGTCTTCCTTTTTTTTTTTTTTTTTGTTCTATAAGAGAAGCATGTTGGTTTTCTGCAGAAAGAAAATTGGTTCGTGCATTTGGATTGATAAATAATATGATACCAAACAAATACCAAAATAATTTCAAGTTCTCAAATGTGCGTCATTAAATGCTTGCAACATAAATGCATTCTGTAAGATTTAGGCAGTCCCTTTGTCATCTACCTACATCTATGAAGCATCTTCTCTATGAAGAAAAGTAACTATGGAAATATAAATGCCAGTTATTTAAGACTGAAAAGATGAACAAATTAGCTCTTACTTTGTTTCTTTCTATATACTGAGAACCAAATAAGCTCTTTGTTACTGGGTGAATTAAAATATTGTGTAAAGTGTAATGCCTAAAGATAGAATAAAGTGTTACTACAATAAAATGAAAAAATGATCGAGATAAAGAGATTTTGTGAAATACTTAATTAGAACTAATTAAGGAAACTGATTTATAACAAAGAATGAGAATGAACAAAGCAGAAGTCTGAACATTGGCTCTCAGGTACATTAGCTTTAAAATTTGCCTATGGCAAAAGGATTCATGCAAATACATGCTGGAACAGTTTGTGCAGTAGTACACATTATTACTGAAAGATTAAAATTTCAAAAATTATACAAATTAATTTATTGAGCAGACTTTCTGAAATTCAAAATATAATTTATCAAGTTTCTTAGTAGGAAATCTACTAGTGAATGATGGATGCTAGAATCTGGTATTGGAGAAAATTAAATTAGAAGAGGAAATCCATGTTGTACTTCAGGTCTAAAACAATTAAGAGCAGAATTATTCAATGGTAAGAAGACTCATTTATGTGTGAATGTGTTTTAGTTTATATGCTACAAATTCAGCAGGGTTTATAGAAAATATATGCACATTAAATATGTAACACTGAAACAAAAATAATTTGTTATAATTAGATTCCCTTTCTTACAGTGGCAATAAAACTGTACCTTATAATCATAATATTAATCTCAGCTGCCAAAGGATTGCCAAATTCTTGGGTATTCACCCACAGAATATACTGATGCAAGATTATTTCAAAATTTCCAGATGATAAAAAAGAATTGTTCCACATTGATGGTGATTTTATTTCCCATTAAAAGGGATGTATAGAATAACAGAGTTGGGAGGGACCATTGGAGGTCTTCTAATCCAATTCCCTGTTCAGGCAGGAAACCCTATACTATTTTAAACAACTTGTTGTTCAATCTCTTCTTAAAAATTTCCATCATTGGAGCACCCAGAACTTCTGGGGGCAAGTTGTTTAGTTGTAGGTTGCGTCTCTCCTTGATTAGTTTTCATCCATTGCTTCTTGTCCTGCCTTCAGGGGCCTTTCTTCTTTGTAAACATGACATTATTGTAGTATAGTAAGTAGCTATCATATTGAAGGTTAGCTAAAAGAAAAGATTTGGGCAGAAAGATATTAATATGTGGGACTTCCCAAATATCCTGCAAATCAAATCTTGCTTGAGATAACATAATAGCATCCTGTATTGTAATATGTTTTGGTGACTACTACTGTTTTTGTTGTTCAGAGATAGCAGGGAGTTTGTGGAGCTTAGACCAGTCAAATCTCTTTATTTTGATTATTGACTGGCCTCAAATCTTAGACATATTAGGCAAGGGGTAAAATCCATCATAATGTTCTATTTTTCTTCCACTGAAAGAAATGGAAGACCACAAATACAATTCTTTTCACTAGAGACATATTTAAAACGTCCTCGTCTCTGTGCTCAGGCCCCCAACCCGCATCCTCCAAGATCTTCAGAAAAATTGAAGTTTTTTTTTTTTTTTAAAGTGTGAGGGTTGTGCTAATTATCCCAAGCAAAAAAAAATTATCTGGCTAATTTTTTTTCCATAAAGAGTTGGTTTTATCTCAAATGATGTTTCTCCTTTTCTTATCAACATTGATGATAAGAAACCTGTTGCTTCCCTTCTCTTATAGCATTTTTAAATCTTAATCTTAAAAGAGAAAGTTGGTTGTTGTAACTTTGGATAGGGAAAGAAAGGTGGACACTGTTATGAACTAATAAAGGCGTTTAATAAAGTTTTAACAACCTTAAGTAAAAAGCAGGTTTCTAATCCTGCACTTCTGATTGGCCGATAATAGCGACATCGGATTGGTCCTTTCTGGAAAATCTGATTGGCTGTTAACGGGCCAACTCTCATTGGTTCAAGGGTTTAACACTTCCCTGTTTTCATTGGCTAATAGGACATCAGCCAACCCTATAAAAGGGCTGCTGCTACCCTAGGTGATTGCTCTGTTCAGTATGCTTAATAAAGAGTTGAAGTTCACTGCTCACTGCTTCGTCTCCGTTCCTTGCACCCATGCACAAAACTTAACAGTGGTGACGAGGATGAGATATGGAGACATCTGAGCTGATTGAACACTCACAGAGCACCAAACAGAGCACGTGGCTGAAGGCATATCGACAATGGAAAACATGTCCGGCGGCGCCATACCGCCCGCTCCATTTGACCCAGCACAAGAAGACTGGGACTCGTACATAGACCAGTTCCAGATGTTTCTGGAGACCAACAACTTAAAAGATGCAACTACGGGGAAAAAGCGAGGAGTGTTCCTGACCCATTGCCGGCCTGCCATCTGTAAGATGGCCAAGGCACTAGCGAAACCGGCTGAGGTGAAATCCATGGACTGGGACGTCCTCGCGCCCCTTCTACGGGCCCACTATGCACCCACCATACCAACGCTTGTCCGAAGACATGAGTTTTATCAGAGGGACCAACGGAAAGGAGAGAGTGTCGCAGATTTCATCGCAGACCTCTGGAACCTGGGAGGCCTCTGTGGGCTTGCAGACCTCCAAGAAGCTCTGAGAGACCAAATAATTCTGGGATTAGATGACCACACAGCGCAGAGCAAGATCATGGCCAAAGGGGACATCGATCTTGCTGATGTCATCAAAGACGCTACTGCAGCAGAAGCAACCTGGAAGTCAGCCGCCTGAATGCGCCGCACCAACGCACCACTCCGTCAACTCGCCAACAATACCTCACCTCGCTGAGAGAGGCACACAACAGTGGCCCACCACGAGAACCTCGACTCTCCATCAGAAAGTGATGAGGAGGAGCTCAACCGGCTACGGTCCAAACGTGACCAACACAACCCGCGGAATCGAAGACGACCGCACCAATGCGCGGGTTGTGGGGCAAACCACCACGATCAGATTGCAAATTCCTCGACGAACTTTGCCATTCGTGTGGGAAAAGAGGCCACATCGGGAAGGTCTGTGGAAGCAAGCGAGGATCCAGCCCAATTCAGAGAGAAAACAACTACCGCCAGACCACAGGGAATCGTCCTGTGAGTCGGGAACACTTGAACCACCAATGGAACAACCACTCCTGCAGAAATAAAACACTTGCCAGTTCAACGAGATGGGAAGAGGCACACCAAACCATTACCATCGGTCACACTTGATCGTTAGATGCAAAGAAGATCCGAGTGAGGGTCGCCATCGAGAACCAACCTTGCGTGATGGAAGTCGACTCAGGGTCGTCCCTCTCGATGGTTTCCTGGAAGACCCTTAAACAGTTAATCTCTGCCGCCCGGCGTCAAGACCTCAGAGCCCAAAGAATTATACTCAAAGATTACCAGTGGAACCGAATTCCGGTCGTCGGCTCCAGCCAAGTCCAAGTATCATTCAAAAATCATACTGCGTTGTTACCGCTGACCGTCGTCAATCGCAACCGGCTTAGTTTGTTAGGCCTTCAATGGTTCGCCCCACTCGGGATCGAGGTAGCCGGCATTCACCAAACCAGAAGCGACAACTGGGAGGAGGCCTTCGTCCAGGAATTCCAGGACGTCTTTGCAGACAAACTAGGCGAATACAAGGGGACCCCGATATCATTTAACCTTAACCCTGAAGTAGCCCCCATCTGCCTTAAGCCTCATCGCGTACCTTTTGCCCTAAAACCAAAGATCGATGAGCAGCTCGATAAATTAATAGCCCAGGGTGTTTTAGAACCAACTGACCATGCCCGTTGGGAAACCCCAATCGTAACACCCATCAAACCGGATGGATCGTTAAGAATTTGTGGGGACTACCAGGCCACCCTCAATCACGCCCTTCAACAGAATGCTTACCCGGTGCCAGTGGTTCAACACCTTCTCCATTCCCTGGGGGCGGAAAAGTCTTCACTAAATTGGATTTAGCGCAGGCGTACCAACAACTGCCTGTAGATAAAAAAAACCGCAGAAGCACAGATGATTGTTATGCACTGAGGTGCTTTTAAATGCATCTGACTCCAATTCGGAGTGAGTGTGGCCCCAGGGATTTTTCAAAGTCTGATGGAGAGACTCTTGCAAGGGATCAAGGGGGTCGTGCCATACTTTGATGACGTTTTAATTGCGGGCCCAAATAGAGAAGTACTAGAGAGGCGTCTTAGAATGGTTCTCCAGAAATTTAAAGACTCCGGCCTAAAGGTTAAAAAAAATAAATGTCAACTGTGTACAGATAAAGTAGAGTTCCTGGGGTACCTGTTCGATAATCAAGGCATTCACCCCACTAATAGCAAACTAAAAGCAATCAAAAACGCCCCAAGACCCAAGAATAGGACAGACCCCCAAGCTTTCCTGGGGCTCATTACCTTTTACAACATCTTCTTGCCTCAGAAGGTGACCGCAGCTGAGCCCCTACAAAGACTTCTCGACAAAAAAGCCACCTGGGTCTGGGGACACCGAGAGGAGCACGCATTCCGACAAGTGAAAAACTTGCTAACCTCCGATGCTGTTTTAATGCAGTATAATGAGACTTTGCCTTTAACCATTACGTGTGTCGCATCACCATTTGGAGTAGGAGCCATTTTAAATCATGTGTTACCATATGGTAGAGAAGCCCCTATTGCCTATTTTTCAAGGACCTTATCGAGAGCTGAACGCAACTATAGCCAAATTGACAAAGAGGCTCTTGCTGTTGTATCTGCTGTGAAACGATTTCATGAATATGTGTATGGACGAGCTTTTACTATTATTACCGATCACAACCCTTTGCTGGGGATTATAGCGGGAGACAAGCCAACCCCCTATATATTGTCACCTAGAATGACGCGTTGGTCAGAGTTCTTAACTGCGTACAATTATAAATTGCAACACCATCCGAGGAAAGCCATTCCCCACGCTGATGCATTGAGCCATGCCCCACTTCCGGAAACCGTCGACGACCCAGCTCCAACCCTCATGACACTCCAGATTGAAACCCTACATTCACCGCTGCTAACAGCCAGAGACATTGCTATCGAAACGAAATGAGATCCTGTCCTGTCGCGAGTTCTCAGCTGGGTCGAACGAGGATGGCTAGCAGAACAAACCCCTGACGACTTTACCCCTTTCAGAAATTGGCAAACAGAACTTTTCTCGCAGAAAGGCTGCATCCTATGGGGAGACAGGGTCGTCCCCCCAGAGCAGTTACAACGAGCAGTTTTGAAAGCATTGCATGACGGTCACCCCGGCATCGTGCGTATGAAAGCGCTCGCACGAAGCTATGCGTGGTGGCCGGGCATCAATAAGCAGATCGAAGCCTGGGTGAAGACTTGTCTAAAGTGCCAAGAAGTCAGCAGTGCCCCACCTAGAGCAACTCCAACGGAGTGGGAAACCCCCCGGGGGCCATGGTCCCGCATCCACGTTGACTTTGCGGGACCTACTAAGGGACATACCTTCCTCCTAACAGTGGATGCCTATTCCAACTGGCTCGAAATCCACAAGATGAAGACTGCTACAACCGATTCAGTCATCCGCAAATTAAATAAACGATTCACAACACATGGACTGCCAGACGTTTTAGTCTCCGATAACGGACCCCAGTTCACAGCCCTGGCGTTCGTACAGTACTTAGCGGACAGTGGCATCCGCCATGCGCTAACCTCACCGGCGCAACCTGCGGCCAATGGAAGGGCTGAGTGCATGGTCCAATTTCTTAAAGAAACTCTCCACAAGATGGACCATGGGAACATTGACGACAAACTGAACAGAATACTCCTACTCCAACACATCACCCCGCACAGCGTAAGCAACAAAACGCCAGCTGAACTGTTGATGGGACGCAGGCTTCGCTCCCACCTCGACCGTCTCCACCCGGCCTACAAGCTAGAGAAACCCTGTGGATCTAGTGGAAAGTGCCGCAAATTCAAGGAAGGCGACTTAGTCTTCGCTAAAAATCTTTCCGGTGAACCGTTGTGGGTCAAAGCAACCGTAACCCAAGCCACCGGGCCCAGATCGTACCGCGTACAAACAAGGGATGGGAAAATATGGAAACACCATATAGATCAGCTTTGCTCTAGGTTGCAACCCAGTTCCCACGACTCCTGTGACCCTCAAACTGAGGGGGGAGGGGATGTCGAGGGAACCAAATTCGAGATGCTGGATGACGAAATCGAAGGAAGTCAGGAGCCTGGCGCGTCACCTGAAGAAGAATCAGGAATGGGGGTTGCCTCGCCACAGAGAAATACCTCAACAGAGAGCCTCCAGAGACCGGAGGACAACAACGACAGAATCAGTGGCGCCGAGTCGTCCTGTGAGGATGCGGAACTACCTGTACCAGATAAATAAAAAAACTTTCTACCGAAACTGGACTACAGACAGGAACTGGTGGGACAGCGCAAAACTAATAGACAGTTGAAACAACCTGCATATCTACGGGATTACGTCACCACGCCCCTCAAACAGAACCTAGGGGGAAGGGGTGTTTTGAACCAATAAAGGTGTTTAATAAAGTTTTAAGTAAAAAGCAGGGTTCTAATCCTGCACTTCTGATTGGCTGATAATAGCAACATCGGATTGGTCCTTTCTGGGAAATCTGATTGGCTGTTAACGGGTCAACTCTCATTGGTTCAAGGGTTTAACACTTCCCTGTTTTCATTGGCTAATAGGACATCAGCCAACCCTATAAAAGGGCTGCTGCTGCCCTAGTTGATTGCTCTGTTCAGTATGCTTAATAAAGAGTTGAAGTTCACTGTTCACTGCCTAGTCTCCCTTCCTTGCACCCATGTGCAGAACTTAACAGACACAGTGGATGATTTCGAACATTTGCTCCTTGTCACTCTGCATGAAATCAGACTATGGACTATGTCTTTTTGAGCTTTAAGCATTGATTTTATGCAGGCCACTTTGGTACAAGGAAGTGCTCTCTTATCATATAAGACAGTGAATTTTTGTTCTTCTTTTATCAGCTGCTTTAAAGACAAGAATCATTCTCCAAATGTTACAATATCCATTCTCGAGCGAGTTCCTACAAAGTAAAGATGTTGGTGTTATGATTCTAAGCTTCAGATTCCAACTGCTATCTCCTTAGATCCATCCAGATTTTCTCTGTTAAAGAAAACACTTTAACACAAGTTGTACTTTAGTGGGCATGAAAGATAATTTTCTACGAGAAACTGTTGTAATGTACCAACTGGTTTTAAGTCTTTAACTGCTCTGTTTAATGATGAACTTCCCAGAAAATGCTTTGTTGGCAGTAAATGTTGTGCCTAAGAGATATTTATCTAAAAGGCTTGATTGCTGAAACTTGGCAAGCATTTTTGCTTTGTAAAACAGGAAGTATTAAGTGTATGCAAGTTGGAATGCCTTTCACAGTATCAAAGATTCTACCATGTTAAATGTAATGTTACTGAGTGCTAACTCCAAAACATTGTTTTTAGATTTGTTGTACAAGCTTTCCTGAGCATATTATTCTGCCAAACAGAAACTCTGCCTCAAATTGAAGGAAAAGCCTTGAACTGATGTTTATATATGGTTATGTGAATTGGAATGGGACAACTCACCATGAGATAACTCACTATGGCTCAGTTGCTGCAGGACAATTTAACAATCCAATTTAATTATTTAAAATAATAAAAAATATTTTAATTTTGCTCATTCACCTTTCACTGTGTCCTTCCTTTTGCATCCTTTCTTTAATGATTCTATTCCACCATTTCTTTGATATTAGTGTAACTCTTGTCCCACAGCAAGTTGTCCTGTGGCGAGATAGCTATGGCGAGTTAGCCATAGTGAGTTGGCCACAACAAGTTGGCTGTGGTGAGTTGTGTGGATGTATCCATACTTGGTTCATTCTAATATCTTCTTGTGACACTTAAAATTGGAAAAAATGTTTGCTCCATGCTAAAGTTTATTTGATATTGGCTTGGCACGTGATGCAAACCAGCCAACCATGGATTCACTCAGTAAATGATATTAAACAACCCAAGGCTTAATACGTAGATAGCAAAGGAATATATTACAATCTTACGCCTAAGTGCACATCATGAATAAGTATACTGGACTTTATAATAGACTGATTAATTGATAAAAGATTTACTGTAGTCATTTGAAAAGCATATTTTACTCCTATTATGGCCAATATAAGCAGTAAAATGTTTGGGGGTTTTACTGCATATGATAAATATATGCTTACTGGGAACTATGATTTGCAGAAGGCATAATCTTAGCAAATTTTGGTAATCTTTGACAATGACTCATGTTGTTTCTGGCACTCCTCCTGTTTCTTGGGAAGTGGGAATCACTGTAGGCCTATAGACACCCATAATTTTTATTTTCTAAGAAAACATATGCAATACTTATGCAGCCAAAAGTTATTCTTGGAAATAAGGATGGTGACAGAAGTTAATGCTTTGTGTTGCACATACAAGATTATTCCATATAAGGTGAAACCTTGCTTAATGCATCAACAGGGAGTGTCCATTATACCCACTCAATTAAAGAGTATATAATTTCTGCAGTGATGTCACTGTGCTAATCGGACAACTAAAGGATAAATTTTACCCACTGTACCCCAGATCAACTTCAGTTAGATCCAATAAACTGAAATTTCACTTTTATGCACTTATTCCCTATATAATTAAATACACACATTATGTTATAAACAAACCATGTTACTTACAGGATATCTGATAAGTAGATACCTGATAAGCCTAAAAAAATGGCCATTTGGGCTACGAACTAGGATGCAGAAAATTGACTACCTTCTGATTTTAAGTGATTCTATCTCGCTGTTTTCTGCTTGCTTTAGAATAAACTGGATGGGGAACACATATTGTGAATGATAATACTGATATTGTTCTAGTATTTAAAGTGTCAATTACAGTGTCACTCTGGAACAATGTCATTATATTTTATCACTTGGAAACCTAAAGTAGATATTTTATCCTTATAGAACAGGGATTCCCAACCTGGGGTGCGAGATGATATTCCAGGGGGTGCGAGAAAAGTCCACGTAAATAATAGGATATTGGCTATATGTTGGCATTTTTATTTATTATGTAATTGGTTAACTTTGTTTTCATTTTAGGATTAAGTATCGTTATTTAGTGGCCGTCACATACATAGCTGAAAAGATTCAATCCTACCATATATTTAACACGTTCAGTAGTTCCTAAAGTCTAAATTTCAGGGGGTGCGAGGTTTGAGTGAAATTTCTTTATGGGTGCGGGGCGAAAAAAAGGTTGGGAACCACTGTTATAGAACAAAGGACAGTTTGATAACTAATTTTGCTATAAACATTTATTTCATTTTAATTTGTTTTTTATCCTTCCATAATAAATATATTATTTTTGCCATAATATATTTTAATTGGTGTTCAGAATTCCAGAAAAGAACTAAAATACAAACAAAAAACCAAACAAACAGGGATACAGGAAATGTAAAACATTTTAAATATTAAGACACCAGATTTATAGATAGTCCTCAACTTACAATAGTACATTTACTGACTGTTCAAAGTTACAACAGCACTGAAAAAAGTGACTNGTTAGGGATACACACCCTAGCAGAACGTGCAACGGCAGTCTAGCAGGCAGGCAAATGATGTAAGATAAACGTTGTTGTAGTTCACACTCAGTAAGACAGATACACTGTGCCAGTTAAATAGTTTTTTATTCCAGCAAGAGTTATATAGCATAGTCAAAACAGTCCATATGTCATACACTAGTTCAGTCCATCCAGGGATTAATCAGTTGCAAAGTCCAGTGTT
>BHEV01028752.1:0-40802 GCA_004319985.1 Emydocephalus ijimae | reverse complement strand
AATAATAATAATAATAATAATAATAATAATAATAATAATAATAATAATAATAATAATAATAATAATAATAATAATTTACGAGGTCCTCCCAAATAAAAAGAATAACTTTGCTTAGCTCAAGGTCTGGGAATACGCAAATATGCCACTTTGTTTTCATAGTTTTGAAGCTATAAATGATAGGCTTTATCAGTCAACTGGTGGGCTTTGACCCCGAAAATTTGTACGGTCCAAACTTTTGCGCACGCCCTATGTTTTAAATTAAAAGAACAGCTGCGATCCTCTCCGACTGCTCACCCTCCTGGATGGGGTGGGTGGTGGTGGGTGGGCCGAGACCCACCCAGCTCGAAAACAACGAGGTCGTCACCCCCCTCTGAGCACGATTCAATCCCGCCCCCACCCGACTTCAAGGCAGGCCGGGTCGCAGGCCAGGCAGGGGCAGTTCGGATGGTTACGTGCGCGTGGGTGTTGGGGCAGGCAGGAAAAAGATTCGCGGATCCCTGAGAAACGATCCACGTGCCCCGGCGTTTTGCATTCCAAAATAAGAATCAAGGGTTTCCTTCCCTCCGTGCAATGCAATCCAAGGCGCCGCCAAAGTCTGAGAAAAGGGCGGTGAAAAGAAGTCGGACTTCCCCTCCCGCCGCTGGTTTTCAATAGCCTGATTTCTCAGAAATGAGGCTCCTCTAAACAGCGGCCTGCCTGAAGCGCTGATTGGCCGCGGCGCGAGCCCTTTCAGGGCGCTGATTGGCTGAGCCGGCCGCGCTTGTGTCTATCTCTCTCTCTCTCCCCCCGCCCCACCTCCGACGAGGGGGGGGATTCCCGGTGACTTGTAGAATAATACAGGCTGCTCCTGGACGGTCGCCTGCAGAAACAGGGAATCTCTTGAACTGAGCGGAGCGGAACTGGAGCACACACAAGAAGACGCTGTCGATCGCTCGGGTGCTGCCGAAGGGTGTGATCCTCGATCAAGTCCTGCAAGGTGAGTCGCGCCTTAAAACCCCGAGGCAGGCATCGCGCAGTTCGGGGCAAGTTCCATTGGGCAACGCTCCCCTGAATAACTTTCATCCACCGGAGCGGCATGAAGGAACGAGGCGGGTGGGGTGGCGGGAGCGCTCTTAAGACCCACCGAGGCTGGGATCGGAGGTTCAAGTGGATCCGACGGGGTTTATTTGATTATTTATTTATTTTAGCGCCGCGATGATCTGCAGGTCCCCTTCCCGCTTAGCCCTATTTAGACGGGGAGAAATCTAGCCTGGGGACATCCGAATCCGTTAGTCGATTGCAGTAAGAATTTCTTTTTAAAAACTTCCTGCCCAGTTGGGACCTATACTTCGGAGCCGAGGGATTCCCCCCGTTACAAGGCGCGTTAAAAGGACGGAAATGTTCTCAAAGTACACGGGGTGAGTGGGTGTCCCGCCACAGGCTTAGAAAAGTCGGCTTGGGTGATTTTGGGCCAGTCAGTCTGTCTCAGCCCAATTTTGTTCGGGGGGAAAATAGGAGGAGGAAGTATTAAGTATTTTCGTCGCCTTCACTTATTATTATTGTTATTGTTATTAAATAAATACTAATACTGATGATGATGATGATGATGGTATGTAACTTCGCCGTTTGTAAGCGAGAGGAGTCAGGTGTTTGCAGAAGCGCGCACGCACGGCGGCTTCAGTAGAATTGGTGCAACTATGCAGTCGGCGCTCCGGCTACTCAGCAAGGGAACTCTTGCGAAGTGAGAAAGGCGCGTGCGTTGTATTGATTTTAAGTTGCAACAGTAATAGTTTGATTTGCAAAGTTGCAAAAAAAAGTTAGTGGCTTGGTTGACTGTATCCGAGTTTTACCAAAGAGAGAATTGTGTGGCCGTGATTTCCAGTAATGGATGGTGTTGCTTCTTTTGTTCTTTGGATCAGGAAGTAGAGCTTTGGCGAGAGAAGAGAAAAGAAAGGGGCCGAGTGAGGAGAGACAGTTCTGGGTATATCCTTGAGTGCAGTCCAGAAGTTCCAGCAGGAGAATAAATTTTAAAACAAACCAGAATCTTGGAAAGAATTTTGGAAAAGGCTGGATAAAGGAGTAGAGATATCCATTGATTGCTTGGTGTATCTTATGATTATTACTAAGTGTTATCTTATGATTCTTGAATGTATCTTTTCTTTTATGTACACTGAGACCATTTGCACCAAGGCAAATTCCTTGTGTGTCCAATCACACTTGTCCAATAAAGAATTCTATTCTATTCTATGCTATGCTATTCTACTCTATTCTGCTCTATTCATTAGGTTGTTCTCTTGAAACCCTTGCAGGGATGAATACATGTGAGACAAACTGGTGGAACAGGAGAATCATAACACACCTGGCAAGGAAGGATCATGCTTCAAACCTAAACATTTCAATTTGACCATTCCAACTTTACTGATAACCCCCATTGAATTCAGCATGGAAGTTTTTCCATGGAAGTAAATATATGATTTGCAGGTGTCTCCTTAAGCATCCTAGGGCAAATGCATGCAGTGCAGAGTTTTGCTCCTGTAACAGGTGCATGAAAATGCAAAATTCACCCTTGGGAATACCTTAGAGATCAATGTCACACACAGGAATATCCTTTGCAAGAAGGAATCAGACACCAGCCAGAGCTGAATTAAAAAGCTTGAATTGGCTTGGAATAGGGACCTTAGTAAGTCCATGCTATATCCCTACTATTACCGGTAGTTGAAACAGGATTCAAAAGGCCAATTGTAAACCTCTAGAAAGCAGTTGATAATTCTTGATCTTTTTCTTCATAAATGCTCTTGTTAAGGATTTAAACAATAAAGATGAGATCCTTTTTATTAAAGTTGAATTAATTATGTTTCCCCCTGAATGAACTTGTGCAGTCAGAAACCACCTGGTCCCAATCCAAATCTTGCAAACAGGAAATCATCAAGCCTTGTGTTTGCTTGTGTGCCAAATGACAACATTCATGCTGTTTTATAAAAATTCCCCTAAGTGTAAGGGATCTTTTCAGTCCTGATTCTTACTACCATGGGTAAACGGCACTTTGCATCTGTCAGGCATTTCAGGGAAAGTTCACTAGCTAGAACTATCATTAAACTTAAAAAGAGTTGTCCAAACTGAATATTAGGAGGTAATATTAGGAGGTAATTAGGAGGCTGCATTGGTAGGCCAGAGGCCAATGTGATAAAAGCTGGACTGAGGTGTGACGGTCTAAGCCCCATTCTTTTTATAGATGAGTGGAACTTTTGGTGCATTTTAGTTATTTTGACAAAAGAAGAAAACTTCTGTGGATCATAACACCTGGCAAGGAAGGATCATGCTTCAAACCTAAACATTTCAATTTGACCATTCCAACTTTACTGATAACCCCCATTGAATTCAGCATGGAAGTTTTTCCATGGAAGTAAATGTATGATTTGCAGGTGTCTCCTTAAGCATCCTAGGGCAAATGCATGCAGTGCATGAATATACATATACATGTGTGTGTGTGTGTGTGTGTAAAACCTTAACCCTGCAGCCTTCCCCCCCCCCTTAACCAGGATATAGCATAAGGAGCTATATTGGAGTTGGGGAGACTCACTGGAGACTGGGCAACAGTTCCTGGAGGAAATTTGGGTGCCTGCATTGTTAAGTATTATATGGGGCTTGATCCGGATATTTGATGAGCTGATTCTGCAATTTATTGCATCCTAGAAAGCCTGCAGATGCATCCATGAAGGAAAAAAAAACCCCTCATTTGTAAAAGTTTTGCTAAAGCTGTTTGGAAATCACAGGGGGGAGAGAGGGGCAAGATAGAGAAAAGCCATTTCCATTTTACTTTTGGAAGATGAAAATTGCTTTCTTTTGTAGCTTTTTATTTTTAAAAACTACCTGTAGGAATTTAAGGGGTAAAACAAAACACAGGTAGGAGATTCTCTCCCCTTAGCCCTGCCTGCTGTTAATAATCCTGAGCCATTATTTGATGACTCAAAGCTCTTCTCAGAGGGCTCTCCCCTACATATCTTGGTTTATACATGCCACCAGTGCTAATAATGATACATTTCTGATATCTTCATGTAGCCCTTCCTGCTATTTTGATCAATTATATATTAAATTCTGCAGCAGAGGAGCAGAAGCAGCATGGTGGCATTTTCTGGATGGACAACTGTCTTTTTGCAAGTCTATGCTGAAAGAGGAAAAATAAGAGACCAGGTGTATGCAAAGGCATTGAAGGAGGTGTTTCAGAACAGCAGAAGGAACACCTCACAAATAATCAAAGCATCTTTTCCCAGATTCGAATGGTTGTTTTGGAAGATGCTTTTGGCTGACCGGATGCTTCAGTGGGAGAATAGGAAGCACAGGATAGAATTCCAAGTTTCATTTGACCTAACATTAGTAATTAGGGAGCAGTCTTTTCTAACTTTTGTTAAATTCTTAATAGGCTTGTTAGTGGCTTTCAAAGCATTTGTCAACTGAATTATTATGGTTGGTCACACAGTCAGCCAGATGTCTGATTTGGCATTTTTATTTAAATTGAGGCCTTATCAAAAACCTGGGATAGGCAAATGTTTTATTACTATTATTAGATTTATACCTAATTTATATTTAAATCACATTAATATATCCCATTACCTCATTTTATTATGTAAGTGGCTCTGGGCAGTTTACAGATTAAAAATCATAAAACCATATAAAAAGATACAACCAAAATAGAATGAGAAACAAATAAAAGCAAAGTAAAAGATAAAAGGCAGAGAGAATGCTCTCAAGGTACCATCCACTCCAAGGTTTCATGGTGTGAATTATATATAATTCAAAGAGGGGAACTTACCTAGACTCCTGTTTCTATTTTCTCACAACAATCCTGTGAAGTGGGTTGAGCTGAGAGAGAGCGACTGGCCCAAAACCACCCAGATCACACCTAAAGTGGGAGTAGAATTCAGTTTCCTGGCTTCTAGAGCCAGCATCATGACTGCTAACCAGATTGGCTTTTTTATATTATCAATGTAAAAGTATCATAACAGTCTAATTTAATATTCATGATGTGACAAAACTAACTCTTCAACTTTTTCTTAGGATCTTGTATTTTGTGAAGCACTGCACATGCAGATAGTATTATATGAATAAAAACACTGGTTTCTTTATTAGGGGAAATAGATTTAAATAAATAGTTTTTGGGAAAATACATTGTCCATTACAATATGAACCACTTGTCTCCATGATATGTCTAGAAGTTAGAGATTTTCGCTTGTGTTTATAATTCCTGACTTTTTCTTTTTTAGATCCAGAATGCCACAAACCAGGATGCGCATGAGACCTTGGCTGGAACAGCAGATTAATTCAGATAAAATTCCTGGGCTTTGTTGGCTCAATAAGGTATAGTAGAAAACTTACATTTTTGCACTATTTTTTAAAAGGCTAGCTTTGCGTACTTTCCTTGTTTCAAGTTTAATACAACCAAATTATTATAGAACACGAAACATTATTGTGAGGAAAGTAGTGAGGCTTCAGTGCATTAATTTGTTGTTTAAGAAAACCCATGAGGGGGAAATGCCAAGATCAAAGGAGCAAAAATATTGAAAAGAAATTGAGAATGCAAATTAAATATTTAATGTATTTGATGTTATGTTTAAAATTAATTTTAACATCAGTCTGAGCTCTACAACTGAGATAACTTGATAATATGCTCTTGTACTTTTCTAGCTTTTTAAAATGCCAAATAGTTGAGATACGTAAGAAGTTCAGGCAGAGCTAATAGGCTTACTTCTCTGTGGTTAAGAACATTTACATATGTTGTAGTAAACAGTAGGGAAATAAATCAATATATCTTTGTTTATTTTGTTTTATACAACACCTGGTTATGAAATGCTATGCTGTTGAATTGAAGGTTAAACAAGACAAATGCTAAACCAAATAAATTATCAGAAATGTAGGTTTGTTTATTACTTGGTTAATTCGGGGGTTGTTCTTCATTTTCAGTTTTCTACCGTTTTCTTGATTTTGTTTTCTCTGTGCAATTCAGTGATGCTTATTCAGAATTGTATTTTTTTTTTCAATTTCAGAAAGATAAAATATTCCAGATCCCTTGGAAACATGCAGCTAAGCATGGGTGGGAACTGGAAAAAGATGCCTGCCTGTTCAAAAATTGGGCTGTTCATACTGGTAGGTGCTGTTTTGTCCTGGTGATAGCGAAACATTTCTGGAGATTTTCTAGAGACTCATATGGCTACTGTATTTGAGGGAGGAATAATATTAACACTAGCCAAAGGCATCCCTTTCCTTGCCCTGCCTCTTTAGGTTAAGAGTTTGTGGTTTCTTCTTGAGTATTTGTGATCAGTATACTCATATGCTGTAAAAGTTTCGGGTTTCAGAATGCACTGGAGCACAAGGGCAGTGCCTTCTTAAAGCATGCAACCTTTTTAAAGCTTGCATGAAAGTCTGACAAACAGATCTTGCCTCTGTTGGAAGTTATATGATTCCCCTCTCTTCTAGGAAAAGAAAAGAAATCTTAAAATATTAGAAGGGGAAGGAAAATTCCCCTAAAAAAAAGGAGAGGTGAAAACACAAGCAGCTCCATTAGCCCCCACCTTTGCATGGGATACAGAAAAAGCCTACAAACTAGCTAAGATCCTTTTCCATAGAAATCAAATAGATGGCAAGCTATAAAAACTTGTGAAAAGCAAATCAAAAGGCATGACAGGAAACTCAGGATATTGCAACCTAATGCAACAAGCAGCTACAAAGTGAACAAGCAGCTACTATAAAACAATTACTCCTACCAAGATCCCAGGAAGAGATCCCAATCTCAAGAGACAGGAACTCGTCACACACACCCAAATCAAAGACTTCAAGGGTTCACACTTAAAAAAATCAAAGGATCTGAAGGGTATAAGAAAGGGGATTCTCTACTCACAAAATTAGATTAATCCCAGGAATGCTGTAGGATTTCTTACCTGCCTTCTTCCTATTAATAAACTGATTCTGACTTCCAGTGCAGCTGACCAATCATTTTGCAGTAACATCTCCCAGCCAGGAAATTTGAATCCACAAAAGGAAAGAGCTTTGCCTTTTCCTCAAAGAGCAAGGCTTCCTTTTCCTTTCCACACCTCTGAGCATTCCAAAACATCTCCTCTAAATAGTTTTTGAAGCAAGTACAACAGCAGCATTTACTAGTTAAAACAACTGGAAAGACATTTAGGATCCCGCTGGCTGAATATAGCTTTTACTTTGTTTATTGCATACCTAGTTTTATGCCATCTGTCTTTTTACAGGGAGGTACAAAGAAGGTGATGTAGAACCTGATCCAAAAACATGGAAGGCAAATTTCCGATGTGCCATGAATTCTTTGCCTGACATTCAAGAAGTGAAGGATCAAAGCATTAGCAAAGGACCCAGTGCTGTTCGAGTTTATAAGATGCTGAATCCCCCAGTAAAATCAGAAAAAAAAGGTATTGCTCAAAACGTATGAAGGATGGGTATTATTCCCAATACTTGTAATATAGCATTTGATTCCAGTGTTACCTAAAAGGCAGCCAGGTTGTCAGTTTTATGGTAACAACTGAAATCCATAGGAAAAATTTCCAGGAATGGCTATGGCTTTGTGGCCAACAGAATTTTGCACTATTGCAAACTTGGAGAAGAAAATGTGATAAGATGGATTACACCTGAATTGTCTGGCTGTTGCATTGCCTGTCATCCACTCTCTCTTAAAATGTGTTTATTCTAAGCCTGTGTTTTTGTTTTGTTTTTTCCAACAGAAAAAAAGTCAAAGTCTCCAAAAAGCAAGAGCCCAAGAAAGGTATGTGTTTAAAAGATTTGTATGACTACCCACCGAAAAACACAACTCTAGTTAGCTGACCACAACAATAATATCCAGAACTATAAAAATCATAAAACGTATCTTAGAAAAACATAAACTATGTAAAACTTTACATACAACGTATGTCTTTTCTTGAATAGCTTCAGTAAAACATGCATGTGAAATATTAAAAGATTTGTGGGTATTTGCAAGGCAGAAGTCAAAATCTGCAAGGTGACTGGCCCAGCCATGATAGAAAGTGTGCCTACCATCTTGTAGATTTGAACCCTACTCTTCCCTGAAGATCCACTGTTCAGCTTTCATACAAGGGGTACTTCCTCGTCTCTATATCCATTGAAAATCTTCTTACTGAGAATAAGTTGTGGAAGAGAGAACAAGATGGCTTTTGGCATTCCTATTGAAGGAAATGCATGCAGTTCTTGATTTACAGCCATTCATTTAGTGATGTTTCAAAGTTCCAAAGATGCTGAAAAAAAGTGATTTATGACTGTTTTTCACAATTAAAATGGTTGTAGTATCTCTGGATCATGGGATCAAAATTCAACAACTTGACAACTTGACAACTTGGCATCTATTTATGATGGTTTGCAGCTTCCTGGGGTTTATGTGATCCCTTTTTGTGACTTTCTAATAAGCAAAGTCAACGGGGAAGCAAGATTCACTTAACCAACTGTGTTACTAACTTAACAACTGCAGCGATGCACTTAACAGGTGTGGCAAGAAAGGTTATAAAAGTCATTTAACAGCTGTTTTGCTCAGCAACTGAAATTTTGGGCTGAATTGTGGTTGTAAGTCGAGGACTACCTGTAGAGAAGCATTTTGGGACTCGGTTGACATATTTTTAGTTTCTTGATCCCTTTTTATCAGTTATCTAATTCTTTAAAAAATGACTTCCATCATCCCTTCTGCCTAATTTTATTGCCAGTGTTGAATCTTTCAAAATAAAAATCTATTTGGACTCCCAGCTTGCTCAGCTGTCCCACTCTCATATCTTAGCTGTAGACAATTGCCATCTAAAGGCCACTTCATTGTATGAAAATTTATGCAAGAAAAGAAAAGCTCTCAACAATTTACTTCTGCCAAAAGCTGTGCAGAAATACCTCCCAAGGGGATACTTCTGATTACAATGAAATAAACACCTTCACATGTCTTGACCTTAAAATGGGTCCCCAACCCCTGGTTCACGACATATCAAAAAACGGGCTGTGCAAGTGAAGTCCCATCCACAGGATGCAGGCAGCATGTGAAACCACACCCCTTCCAGTCTGTGGAAAAACTCTACTCCACAGAACTGGTCCCTGGTGCCCAAAAGGTTGGAGGCTGCTATCTTAAAAGACATAAAGTTGACATTTTGCCATAATCCAGTCCTTCATCTTTTCCAGTCAGTGGACGATATTAAGGAAGAGACAGTCGAAGCAACAAACAGCATTCAGTTGCATGATGACCACAGTGGCTATGTGCTTCCTAGCTATGCAGCAGAGGACATGGAAGTGGGGAGCACATTTGGTAAGAAACTATTTTAATCGGTTGTGTGGGTCTCACAAGGAAAAACCGGACCTGCTGAGTCCATTTTTCAGCTTGCTTGAGTAGAGAAAAGCTAGGCTGTCAGGGATGTTAAGGAATTAAGACATTTTTCTTTATTTATTCTCTATTGACAAATTCCCAACAAACTATTGGACTTCTCAAAACTAAAGAAAATGAAATGGTGGGATTTATATGACTGGTTGAAATGGGGTTTGTGTCTGAGTATGTTTTAGGAACTTAGACATTGAATCAGCGTTTGTGTAAAGTTGTGATCATCGGCTTAAGGTGCAATATCAGTTATTTGTCTGGTCATAGCATCTCATGTTTTGTTCAGGATGGTGCTGTTAATTATTTTGTTTGCTTGTGTGAAATATATATTCCTTGCATTATAAACATCATACTTTCAATGGACATTTTTAGGTCTTCCCTGTGACTTGAACAATGGTGCCTGCCCATTGGATATTCAGGCCCCTGACAGCACAAACAACATATACAGACTTCAGGTTTCACCCGCTTCTTCTTCTTCTGAAGGTTAGCATTTAACTGTTCATAACCAGCTGATTGATCATAATTGGATTGAGGAACCAGAGCCAAGAAAACAGCAGGGTTTTGGTCAACTGCCCACGTGGATTGGACTTTCAGCTCCAATAATCCCTTAGATAATACAATTTTCAGCTCCTTGGAGCTGAGAACCTGATTAAGGAAGGATGTTTAGTTTGTCCGTCTACTCTCTACCTTCTTTTAAAAAAGTCAAAGCTTCTTACATAGTCTCATATTGGATGCATTCTTGGTTAGAAATAGGTTTTATGAGGGTAATGTAACGATACAAAAGTTTTTTTTATTTAGTTTACTACAAGCCTGACCCAGTGAAAGTTAAGCCCATGTAAATCTCATTAATTTTATTAAGAGAATGGAAATATATACCTAAATCTCTCCCGTTGAAATAAAGGGCTTATAAATACTTAATTACAACCTGCCTTTTGCAGTAAAAGAATTCTAGATATCAAACCAATGTGAACCGAAGACAGGCATTACTTCCATGAGCATAAATTATCCAATGCTTTATTTTAATTTTGTCATTGACTGGAAAGGTGTTATTGTTGATGATAGAAAACTGGAAAATAAATATTTAGGAAACAAGATTTTCTAAGATTCATTGGGTATGTTTCTTTTCTCTCCCCTTCCCTTCCTTGATGACTTCGTATAACCTCACAATAACTGATGAAGAGGAGGATATTCCACTGTATGATGTAAGATTCTCTCTCTTTTTAAATAACTTTGGCTTTGTAAATAATTTTGGCATTGGGACAATACATGAAGTCTAAGGGCAATAGGGGGTATGTGGGCATGCAATGTATACAAGAATTCCCATTTGTCTTAGTTGAGACGGATACTTTAGGGCAGGGGTGTCAAACTCACGGGCTGTAGGCCGGATATGTCATGCACTGGCCATGCCCATGCCTGGTTTAGCGAAGAGGAAAAAAAGTCCTGATACGTCATGTGATGCCATGACAACACGAGTTTGACACCCCTGGTTTGGGGTGTCTTTCTTTGCTTCTGAACCACAATAGATCGTAAGAATCCATGAAACCTAAAAATACGGCTGCAATCTTTGTTTTGTAACCTGCATCTTAGAAAGGTGTTTTTGAATTGAACTAGAAAAAAGTTCAGTTTGTTGATCTCTTTTTTCTTGGGCAGATCTTCAACAGCTCTGAGTGGCAACAAAGCAGCATTGGTGGGAAAGGGTTCCTGTTAAATGAAGCTGGAATCGGAAAAGGGTTCTTGTTAAGTGAAACTGGAATGCAGAATCTCTCCCTGGACTTTAATTTGCAAGAGCAAGATACTGCCTTTGAGATACCAAAGCTAGGTATAAACATTTCACCTATATCTTCGGATTACTGAAATGTATAATGTCTCTCTTTATCTTATTAGACTATTATTGAATAACAAATCTCCTGTGTCATATAGGAGACAACTGAGCCCAAAATTTCTGTTGATAACAAGCAAGCTAATTGTTAAATAAGTCATGCCCCATTTTATGATCTTAACATGGGTGTTAGGCGAATAGCTACAGTTGTTACACGAATCATGAGATGATTAAGTGAATCTGGCTTAATCATCCCTATTGATTTTCCTTGCAAATGAATTCAGTCCCAAGACTCCAGAATGGCTGCAACCATTAAAAATGCATGCTGGTTGCCCAGCAGCCAAACTTTGATCATATGATTGTGGGGAGGTTGCATCAGTCACAAGTGTGAGAACTGCTCATAACTGACTCTTTTTTCATTGCTCTTGTAACTTTTAATGAATGGTTAAAAGTTTAATTAAATGAATGGTTGTAAGTTGTGGACTACTTTTATAGGCCCTTCGACTCTGATGGTTCTACTCATTAATATCTTTAGGCCAGCATTATAAGAGTCATACATGGTCTATTGTCATATTGCCCGATCATAACAAGGGTTCTAGAAGCTACATGTATTGCATTTCATAGAAATAGTGCTGGTTGGAATTATGATTATACTGTATAGGTTAAGATCTTCTACCCATACTTAGTTTTAGACCTCTATCCACCTTTTCCAATTTAACAAGAGCTCTTTTGGGGGAAGAGAAGATCATCACACACATACATGATTTTTGGTAGTTTCATTGAACTTGTGATAGATTCTCTACTACATTCACCAGTGAAACCACATTCTAAATCTTGATTTCTCCCTTTTTCCACAGAACTAATTTCATATGAGTCAAAATCCAGTGCAGATTGCACTTTGTTGGACATTCGAACACACATTGTACCCTCTATATCCTGTGGCATTTAAACCTATTTGTCACTAGGCTTGTATTGTTTTATTTTGAATCAGTTCTACATGTTTAAAATGGAAAGGTACAAGCACTGTGTGTACAGTATATATGTATGTATCTTTGTGAATGAAACTAGGTTTATGCGTAACTTGCCTTACGAGCCAATTAAGGCTTGTTTGCTGCTTCTTTCACTCTGTTCATCTATTAGTAGGATTAGATTATAAATAATTTTAAAAATGGAAAAAAGTAAAGAAACAGAAGCTTTTCACTGTTGGTAAATTGATATATATTTAAAGCCCATCCAGAGTATAAGCTGAAAATTATTCTCTGGGAAATTAGTGATGCCCTGGGGGCAGGGAAAATGAGCCTCCAACCAGATATTTCTTGGTTTATATTTTTCTTCAAATTTATCTTGGCCTTTAGTCCTATCTTACCATGTTAAACTGTGAAAAACAATGTTTTTAATAACACATTCCGCTGGTTATTTTGGACTTGTTTTATACTATTGCTATTTTCTCCAGTAAAAAAATATGCTTTGAAGTTGATAGGCGAATGTATGGATTATTTGCACTGTGCTTTTCAAGATGTCAACTGAATAGGTATTATGAAAAGTGCAAAAATGCATCATAGGGTAATATCAACTAAACCAGAAGATGAAAAGGATTTGTCAGAGTGCTAGGCTGCAGCTTAAATTCTTGTACATTATTTTCCTTGTACATTGTTGTATATAAATTGTCTTAATTAAAGATTATTATATATGAAGATAAGTTTAATTTTTTTATTACCTGTTGCTGACAAAGAAATTAGAAAAATATTTTCTTAGCTCGACTAGAGTTTCGATATACAAAACTTTTGAGCGCTGCTAAGACACTGAAGAAAACAAAGACATTTTGTTAAATGAAAAGAAATACTCATCGCAAACAATAAGGTATATTTACCCATTCCTTTTATACTTTCTTGAACTTCTGAAGAATGGTGTATACAAATAAATTGATTTTCAACTAAAGAAATCTCAGAAAAGGTTTATTCCGCTTTGGTTACTCTTAAGATTAAATCACCTAAATCGTTAAAAAAGATCTTGAGAATCAGATTTGGGAACCAAATATGGATTGGAAAAAGGTATGTCTATTTTGATCAGTTCCTTAAAAGTGTGTAAACTACAACCATATTACGCCTGTCCATTTGCGTTGAATTAATGAAATCCTCAATTTGCCACAATTGAGGCCAAAATCTCTGTTGCTAAGCGAGACGGTTTTGAAGTGAGTGTTTTGGCTTCATTTTGGGACCTTGCCACAGTTGCTAAATGAATCACCACAGTTGTTAAAAAAGTAACGGTTGTTAAGTGAATCTGGCTTCACTTAACTTTGACTTTGCTTGACTTTGCTTGTCAGAAATTCACAAAAGGTGATCACATGACCCCGGGGGACACTGCAACCTTCAGTAAGTATGAACCAGATGCCAAGCATCTGAATTTTAATCATGACCATGGATATGATGCTACTATAGTTACAGGTGTGAAAAATGGTCATAAGTCTTTTTTTTTTTTCAGTACCATTGTAACAAGTCAAAGACTACCCGTATATTGAAAAGAATGTGTAGGCTTGAATATCCAAGGTTCTTTTTCCTTCTGGGTTAGTGTAGTATATTTACTGAAATTTCTAAAATTACATACATATTAGTAATGACTGGATTTCCTTCATTAAAGATACTCTGCCATAATAGAAAGCTTGTTTTGTCCTTGGCAGTTAGTATATGTGTAGAGGCTTCAAACAATGATAGGTTCTATTCACAATGTATCAAATAGCTTATATGATGAGTTTATGTTAACTCATCCATAACAGCTCTTCCCTCTTTAGTTGACTGTCTTGGGGGAAAAAAAATCTGTTTAAATATTGAGGTTTGTTATTTGTGTTTTTAAAAGTGATTTTCATTTTTTAATTTAAGATTTCCTACTTAACCTTTTAGATTAAATAAAACAGAAAGGCACATTTTTCTACTGATGGCTCCTCTTCTGAAGTTTACTTAAAATAAACTTGACTCAACAACAAAATTTTAATTATATAAACTTTATACTTTATTATGCACATGTTATTACATAGAATATAATTTGCAAGCTCGGCTGGTTCTATTGCTTCCTGCTAATTGTAACAAATTTATCTCATATATACTGTACAATAAACTACAGAAAAATTGTATTGCTATCAAGTCAGTGGCTGCTTATAATCTAGTAGATTTTCAAAATATAAGTTTTCATACTTTCTTCAACATTTGAATCTCTGGATTCTGCTGAGGTTTTTATCACATGTATTGCTATTACAGAGTACAGGAAAAAAATGTAAAAACCACCCAGAGTTACTTAGTGAAATGGACAGGATATAAATTTAAGAAATAAAAAAAAAATTACAGACAAGGTTAAGATTATTTCTGTTTTGATTGAGTGCAGATCTCACTATCCATTCAAACTACGATTATACCTAAATCCATCCAATGCATACTTCTAAGTTGATGATTCCATATCATAGCAAACAAGTAAACATGACAAGTAAATCAAATAAAATCTAATATACCTGCCAAGGTTAGAAAGTTGTGATGATCAGCTGTCAGTTTTCCAATATAGGATTTCTCAGGCCATCTACTGCAAGGATGTCAAACTTGCGTTCTGTGGGCCGGATGCATCATGCGCTTGCCATGCCCATGCCTGGTTTAGTGAAAAGGGAAAACGTCATGATATATTATGTGACACCGCTGTAATGATGCGAGTTTGACAGCCCTGATCTACTGTTTGGGCCCATTGGAAAGGACTAAGAAAATAGAACAGAATAGAAATGGATAGAAATGGACCCAGAGTATAGAACGGTGATTCCTGGAAAAAAAAAAGCTGATTTTTTGCAGTAAATGTTTATTTTGATCTGCCATCACTGATGTTCTGCAGAACTTGGGTAAAACCTTCCTGGAAACCTCTCAAATTCCATTGCAGATCCTGAGTCTCAGTTTGAGAAATGCTGCCTCAGTAACTCCTCAGATGTTTGCTAGGAAATCTGAACAATCCATCTTTCTCTTGGAATCCATGAACTGCAGAGCTACAGTCAGTTTGTTTCAGAGTCAATGGTCAACTATGGGGACTTCTGATTACTCAAGCTTTCCACTCTTACATTAAAAAAAAAGCACTTGGGAGAGCTAGTTTATTTATATGCCACCCAATCTCGCTATCCAAACTGACTCTGGATGGCTCATTGGTTTATAACATTCACCAGAAAACTAATGGCTGATCATAATTTACCAATCCTTCCAGAGATGCCTCGGTTTTATGTTTTAATCATGTATAAATAAAACCTGGACTTCTGGTGGTTTCCAGCACAAAGCATGCTGTGAAACAAGAATAAAAGAGGGAAACACTCTAAAGCCCCAGAAGCAACACAGAGACAACCACTCCAGTGATGGGATTCAAATTTTTTTACTACTGGTGTGGCTTAGTGGGTATGGTGTGGCTTGGTGGGAGTCGCTTGGTGGGCATGGCAGGGGAAGGATACTGTAAAATCCCCATTCCCTCCCCACTCCTGGGGGAAGGTTACTGCAAAATCTCCATTCCGTCCCCAGCCCATTAACCTGATTTCCAGCTCTGTTCTCCTATCCAGGGCAACAAAAGAAGACCCAGCCAATCAGCTGGGACTCGGGAGGCAGAGAATAGATGGGAACGGGGCCAGTTGGTATTTGCCAGTTCTCCAAACTATTCAAAATTTCTGCTATCGGTTCTCCAGAACTGGTCAGAACCTGCTGAATACTACCTCTGAACTGCTCAGTTGGTACCCATCAAGAAGGACTTTTTCCAAACACTTTTGTTTCACTCACAAAATCAAAAACCATTTCTACTCCATAAAGAAAAAAGTAAGAATTAGATTTATCTTTATTGTGAGAACCTATTAAATCACTTTCTTTACTCTGTAACTGAGCCTTTAATTAGGTGGTGATGCCCAGCTTGAACTACCAGAACTGAGCCCCAGTTAGTGAATGAAAAACTATCAAGTTCAAGCTAGAAAAAATGAAATATCACATCTACAGCAATACCCCCTGCTTGTTTCCTGTTTGAAACAAAAATATTCCTACAATGCCAGAGGATTCATGTAAAGTAATTGGTAATTAGGCAGTAATGCAGTGTTTATTATTGGGTTGTCATTCTCACTTAGAAGTCCCCACAGAGGAACTTCAAGGTCTTACTATCGCTTTAAAATAACTGGATATGCCTGGAACAGGGGAATCAAACTGACGGCACCCAGTCCAGAAGCATCACATGCAGCCACGCCCACTCCAAATCCACAAAGGGAAACATGTTGGGATATGTCACGTGATGGAAATGTGATGTGGCAAGTTTGACACCCGTGGCCTAGAACAAGACGGCAAAAGGTAAGTATGCATCAGTGAAGTACTTGTTGTCTACAACAAACCAGCAAGAATTTCAAGCTTTTTATGATTTAACACTACCAAACAGCCACAATCAAGAACAAAGAAGTACTGCAAGATTGGAGGATGTGAAGAAATCTGGCCCAAAGAGTTGCCAAGAGTTGGACACGACTGAATGGATAACATCATTGTCATCATGCACAACAGGATTTGAGTGCAAGCTTAAGCTCTCTGCCCATTTTTTTTAAAGTTTATGTGCCCGACTGAATCACTATTTTTCTGGCTGAAGTTAATAAACCTCAGAATTCCAGTGAAAAAGTAAAATAGAACCCACAAGCTTAATGTCTACCCACAACTCTGTTTTAAGACAAAATTCCTAGCTTGCTATTGTGTCTGTACAAAGAAACTTATTTTCTCATTAAGGAAAACAATGAGTCATGGAAAGCTTATATGCCATGACTCACTGATTTCTTAACTGAGGAATCCATTATTTTCCCTGCAAAATTTCACAGTTCCTCAGGATATGGATATGGATATATATATACATGTACATATACATATACATATACATATACATATACATACATACATACACATACATATATATATTCTTAAGTTTTCATGGGTATTTATATGTATGGTATTCAGTTTTGTTTTGGGTATTTTCAGTTTTGGGTATTTTCCCACGTCATTATAGTTGTGCTTTTAAAGTTGTAGCGATGTTTCCAAAGATAAAATTGACCTAGAAAACCAAGGCATATATGAAGTCCCTGCGCATCATGCCCTGCCACATACATTGGACAGACCAATAGAAGAATAAGTACCTGCCTGGATGAACACAAACGTGCAGTAAAAAAGCTGGAACACACTTCCTCACTAGTCCAACACTGAAACACTGAATAACTGAAAAACTTAATCACAAGCAATTAGTACAAAAGAGATATCCAAAATTTCCATATACATTTGCAATACACAATGGAAAAATAATATTGTGCTCATTAACTTAAATTTTAGTGTCTGGAAATCTTTAGAGCAGGGGTGTCCAACCTTGGCAACTTTAAGACTTGTGGACTTCAACTCCAAGAATTCCTCAGCCAGCTGGCTGAGGAATTCTGGGAGTTGAAGTCCACAAGTCTTAAAGTTGGCAAGGTTGGACACCCCTGCTTTAGAGTATCTTTTAAAAGACAGCATATGAATATATAACTATGTCTTGCCATTTGGAAACAATAGGTGAAGGAGGTAGGGAGAAAGAGAGAGTCCAGGGAGGGAGAGAGAGAAAGAGAGAATTATTATATATGTTCTACAGTAGATGTGTACAACTTCTGCCTCCCGAAGCTTTGTACAAGTGATACATCCCAAAGTGGAGGATGTCAGGCTCTGTATATTGGTGATTTCAGGGGTTTTAAGAAATAAAATGTATGTCTGAATTCTGGAAAAAAATTAAAATAAATATTTTTCCCTTTACTGTGAAATGTAAAAAATTAAACTGATAAAAACATATACTATACTTGATCTTAGCCAAAAGGCTGAGAGAAGTGACGAGGAAGAATGCAGTGTTGCAGGCTCACTCTGCCCAGAGCTTGGAGTTCAATCCTGACTGGCTCAAGGTTGATTGAGTCTTCCATCCTTCTGAGGTCAGTAAAATGAAGATTCATTGTTGGGGGCAATATGCTGATACAGTAAACAACTTAGAGAGGGCTGTATAGCCATGTGAAGCGGTGTATAAGTGCTATTACTATTGCTATTTGTAAACTGCTCAGATATTGCTTTAAAGCACTGTGGTGCGGTATATAAGTCTAAGTGCTATTGCTATTGGTTAAAATGCAAAAAGGAGGAGAAATGTATTGGCCACACATACACTGGAAGACTGTGGCAATGTTGCCAATTTTTCTGAATTCCTGGTCTAAAGTTAGGGATCATCCAGGATATGAGATGTAAGTGGACATTGAGAATCTTTTTCTCAAAACAATAGGAAAAATGACCATCTGAAAATTGATTGGAAGATCTAGGAAACAAAAGGACATTTTTCACACAGCGTGTAATTATTCTGTAGAGCTGTTGGCCATTTATCTGGAAGCAGTGGTGGGATTCAAATGTTTTTACTACCAGTTCTGTGGGTGTGGCTTGGGCCTGGCAGGGGAAGGAGACTGTAAAATCTCCAGTCAGAGGTGGTATTTGTTGGTTCTGAAAACTACTCAAAATTTCCACTACCGGCTCTCCAGAACTGGTCAGAACCTGCTGAATACCACCTCTGCCTGGAAGGCTTTAAAACAGGATTAGATAAATTGATGAAGGATAGGTTCTTCCAGAGTAATTGGTCTCAAAAATCAGTCTTGCTACTAGGACAAAAGCAGTATGATTTCTGACACCAATTGCAAAGAAACAATGGTGGAGGAAGACACATTTCCATGCAGTGAGCACCTGAGAAGCATCAATTTGGTCAGTGTGAAGATAAAAGTGCTGGATTACATACTCTTCCTCACTGTCTAGTTGTAGTTCTCTTATGCTTAAATTAGCAGAAAGGCATGACGGCATAATTCTCTCAATCTGATAGCTAAGCTTTGTTCCACCTTATTTGAGAGGCTTGTGATTGGTATTCTCATTATATTAAGGTGGAACAATTAAAGGACAGTGATTAGTGCATTCCCCTCTATGAGTTTCTCCTACTACCCAGCTATATTTGCTGGGAGATGAATAACCACTAATCACTGTCCTTCGTGCTTGAAGGGCCAGACATACACAGAGACCGGAGCAGAAGATTCAGCAAATATTGTCTATTCTACACTGTGACATCTCACTTGGCTATTTCTGTCTTTCACACCCACTGACATCTTGTTCTAGTCTTCTCCAACCTGATGTCCTACAGATGTGTTTGTGTAATGTTCCAAGAATTCCCAGCCAGCATGGCCAATAGACAATGGCCAATACAATTGAAGAACAGTAGATGGAGAAATGATCATTTATTCAATGGTGGCCATGTGTTGCATGAAAGCTGGCTGGGTGACTTTGGGCCAGTCATTTTCTCCCAGCCCAATTCACTTCACACAACTGTTTTTGAAGGGAAATAGGAGGAGGAAGGACTATTAGTGAGGTTTGCTGCCTTGAGTTATTTATAAAAATAATGAAAAGCGGATAAAATATCCCCCCCCCAAAAAATTAAGTGGATTTGAATACTACACATTCACTTTCATTCTTCTTCTTTCTACAACCTGCTTATCCCAAATGAATTTTGTCCTGAAGAATCCTCTCAATTTTCCAAGACAATCTTTGAGAGGTCCTGATCCTTCCCACTAATGGAAGCCAAATGGGACAATTCTTATAGTATACTCTGCTCAGGGCTGAAATTCAAAATGTCTCCCTACCAGCTTTGTGGGCATGGCTCGGTGGGCGTGGCTTGGTGGGACTCAGTCTCTGAAAGGCGGGCAGGCATGGGGGGGTGGGATTCAGTCTCTAAAAGGTGGGTGGGTCTGAGGGGTGGGACTCAATCTGTACAAGGCAGGCAGGTGTTGGGGGGTGGGACTCGGTCTCTAAAAGGAAGAAGGCGAGCAGACATGGCCATGGCCAACTGATTCAAATTGTGCCTACCACTTCTCCCAAGGTGGTACGAAGTGGTGTGAGGGGGTTGAATTTCACCCCTGACTCAGCTACTGAAAATTTCTGTTTCCAAGCAAGTTTAGCTGTCCCAGGGCATTTCTGTACACTTATCTACACTTATTCTGTACACTGGCTTGCATTGCCATACTATTCTCATTGTTCCTTAGAAGAATAAAGTAGTCTGAAAGGCCATCCCACTATTAATGGGTAATAGAAAACTCACTGCTCTGACAGTATCTGCTCTACCCTTCATAACTTCTTGTTTAATTTGTTGCAAATAATTTCCTTGCTGAGTCTCTTTCTGAGGACTATATAGCAGATACAGCAAAGCTTCCTCTAGAGAATAACTCCAAAATAAGAAGGAATGGGGAGGTGGTTCCAGAAAGAAGTGAGAATATCCCAGGATGCAAGAAGTAAGATGAGGAGGGACTCCCATCAATGGATATCAGATGACCTGTAGCTCCAGAAGGAGTTCTGCCAGCTGTCTTCCTAGCATTGCTTCTCAAGCAGCAGAGGAGCTGGAAGTGAATTAGCTCAGTTGCTGAAGATTGGCCCAAGACTAATGGGGTTGTGGAAATGCAGAGTGTAGCACTGATCTCAGATGGACACAGCTTTTGGGTCTATAAGAGGCTTAATTAACTGAATGCTACATTTAGCGGTCTATGTTGCAGGTTTGTTTTTACAAAATGCAAAGGTATTTGTGATGAACAAGAATCTTGGGAGGGAACAAGAAAGTCTTTAGGAAAGACAAACTACAATTAAGGGACTGACCTGTTGTGAAAGTGTTTTCTTCTGAATCTGTTAATTGACTTGAAAGAAAAGTGTTCTGTATGCTCATTTGCATTCTTGAAACCCTGTGTTTTGATTGGCCAAAGCACGGGGTAATCTGATTGGTTTAGCGAGCCGCGCTGATTGGCCCGCTGAGAATCTCCTGCGATTGGTGGAAACGAATCGCGGGAGATTCAAAGTGGTGTCATTGGCCGTGGCCGCGGCGGCTTGAGAATAATAAACCGCTGTTTTTCCCTCAGAGCCACATCGGTTCCAGGGACTAAATAAAGAGTTGAAACCCTAGTCACTGCCTCCTGGTCTCCTTGCCGAACGGACACAACACTGGCGACGAGGGTGGGATCCCGAGGCTGAACCCCATCGAACACGTGTCCGACGGAAGCAAGACCGACGAGATTGCCAGCATCGCTCCGTCCGCGCCCTTTAATCCCGCTAGCGAGGACTGGGAATCCTACACGGACAGATTCCTCATGTTTCTCGAATGCAGCAACATGAAGGACGCCACCGGGCTGAAAAAACGAGCCGTCTTCCTGACACACTGCGGGCCCGCAGTGTTCAAGATGGCGAAAGCCTTTGCGAAACCCGCTGACGTCAAAGAGATGGACTGGGCTGACCTCGAACCTTTGCTCCGCAACCAGTACACCCCTGCCGTGCCCACCCTCATCAGGCGGCACGACTTCTACCAGCGGGACCAGAGACCGGGCGAAAGAATCAGCAACTTTGTTGCAGAGTTGCGGAACCTAGGAGGCATGTGCGGATTCTCCGACATGGACGAGGCCTTACGGGACTGAGTCGTGCTCGGACTTCGGGATCCAGTCCTACAGAGTCGGCTGATGGCCAAAGGCGACATCGCCCTCGCCGACGCCATCACTGAAGCCACCGCAGCCGAGGCCACCCGGAAGTCGGTGAACCGCATGCGGAGATCGGACGCAGGGGACCGCACCGCGACCACCGACCCTGGATGGGCGACCGAGGCCCAACTGGAAGCAAGTCACCATGACACCACCACCCACCATGGCGAATTCCACTCCGCCTCTGACACCTCGGACGAGGAGGAGGAAATCCACCGGCTCCAGGCGGGACGCGACCAGCGCAGTCGGCAGGGTCGTAAGTCGGGGACCGCGTGTGCCGGTTGCGGAGGCGACCACCCGAGATTGGAGTGCCGTTTCTTCGATGCAGTCTGCCGGCACTGCGACAAAAAGGGTCACATTGCCCACGTCTGCTGATTAAAGAAAGCCTACAGCCCCAGACGGCGGGACCACAGTGAGCGGAATCGGGACAGCACACCCCCCAGAACCAGAGATCGCCCAGCCGACAGCCGATGGGACCAGAGCGGGCGAACCTGACGAGGTGGCGAGACCCGGCGGAAGGAGGAAACCCACCATACGGTCATCATCGGCCACGCATCAACCACCGATGCCCGAAAAGTCTATGTGGAGCTAGGCATCGAAGGCGAGCCATGCAAAATGGAGGTGGACTCCGGGTCCTACCTCTCCATGGTCGCCTGGCAAGAGATCAAACGCTTAGTGCCTACCATCCACAAGAAGGGACTGGAGAACCAGAGACTAATCATCAAAGACTACCAGGGAAACTGCATCCCGGTAGTCGGAACCGGACAATTCAAAGTGACATTTAAGGGCCACACTGCAAAGCTTCCCCTGACGATCGTGGACTGAGACTGACCCAGCCTTTTGGGACTGCAATGGTTCGCGCCACTTGGCATCGAAGTCACGGGCATCAACCACGTCGTCGAGACCGATTGGGAGCAGCAACTGGCACGGGACTTCCAGGAAGTGGTCGACGGCACCCTAGGCAAGTACCGAGGGCCCCCCATCTCCTTCAGCCTAGACCCTAACATTCCCCCAAGACGCCTAAAACCACGGCAGGTACCTTTTGCACTCAGGCCAAAAATTGACGAGCAAATTGAGAAGCTCGTCAAGCAAGGGGTCCTACAACCAATTGACCATGCCCGGTGGGAGTCCCCAATAGTCACCCCAGTCAAGCCCGATGGGTCGGTGAGAATCTGTGGGGACTATAAGGCCACCCTAAATTGTGCCTTGCAACAAAGCGCCTACCCCGTCCCAGTAGTGCAGCATCTTCTTCACTCACTGGGGGGAGGCAAGGTTTTTGTGAAACTTGACCTGGCCCAAGCTTACCAACAGCTGCCGGTTGACGCAGAAACTGCGGAGGCGCAAACCATAGTCACCCACCAGGGAGCTTTCCGATGTAACCGACTCCAGTTTGGAGTCAGCGTGGCGCCTGGAATTTTCCAGAGCCTCATGGAGAGACTCTTGCAAGGCATCAAGGGGGTGGTGCCCTACTTCGATGATGTGCTGGGGTCGGCAACCAATCAGCGAGAACTAGAGGGTCGGCTAAGGGAGGTGCTAACCAAATTCAAGGAAACCGGGCTAAAAGTGAAGAGGGAAAGTGCCAACTTTACACAGAGCGGGTCGAGTTCCTGGGGTACCTCCTAGACCGGCACGGCATCCACCCAACTCCAACCAAAATCAGAGCCATTAAGGAGGCCCGCACACCCAGGGCTAAAACGGAACTGCAGGCATTTCTGGGACTGCTTAATTTTTACAATGTCTTTGTTAGGGATAACATTGTTTACCCTAACTGGTTTAGGTAAAATAATAAATATGTAATCATAGTTTGTTAGTTAAAGTGTCTGCAACTTTAACTGTAGGAATGTAATTAAGGGAGTGGTTGTGAAAGCACTTTAAAAGAAGCAAAGCAACGGTAGCTTGCTCTCTCTGGCTTTGATGATCCCTGATTGCTGCATGAACTCCAGACTGCTTTACTCGAACGGGAGAGAAAAACAAAGGACTGATTTGTAAGTGAGATGACCTTGGATATTCTACACGGATTTTTGCTAACTGAATATCCTTGAATGGACTGACTAAATGATACATGACTAATGGACTGTTATTTTGACTATGCTATAAACTCTAAATGGAATAAACTATATTTTTGATAGCACAAGTGTATCTGTTATTTTTACTGTATGTTAACAAACATACAAGCTTATCTCACTCATTTATCTGTATGCCTATCTGACTAACGCTGCACATTCTGTTTAGCTTGTCTCCTTAACACTGGTTGGGGAACCCAGGCTTAACACTGGTTATGGGCACAGGCTTAACAGTCTTCCTGCCCCAAAAGGCGACCACGGCAGAGCCTTTGCATAGGCTCTTGGACAAGGCGGCTACCTGGACTTGGGGGAAACGCGAAGAAGCCGCCTTCAGGAAAACCAAGGACCTGCTCACCTCGGATGCCGTCCTCATCCAATACAATGAGACCCTACCACTCACTGTCACATGCGACGCCTCACCATTCGGCGTCGGTGCCGTCCTCAGCCACACAATCCCGGATGGAAGAGAAGCACCCATCACTTTCTTCTCCAGGACACTCACCAAACTAGAGTGGAACTATAGCCAGCTGGACAAGGAGGCCCTAGCCATCGTCGCAGCAGTGAAGAGGTTCCACGAGTACCTCTACGGCCACACGTTCACAATCATCACAGACCACAAGCCATTGCTGGGCATCCTGGCAGGGAACCAGGCCACCCCGAACATTTTATCTCCCAGGATGACAAGGTGGTCCGAATTCCTTGCTGCCTACAGCTACCGGCTCACACACCGACCCGGTAAGACTATCACACATGCAGACGCTTTGAGCCGCTCGCTGCTACCCGATCTAGACACCGACCCAGCACCCACGACGAGTACTCTCAGCATAGAGACTCTGCCCAATCTACCCACAACCGTGTCAGACATTGCCCAAGAAACCAATAGACAAACGTCTGGCGCAGGTGTTACATTGGGTAGAGAAAGGGTGGCCGGAAAAGGACAACAACGAAGCATTCAAAACATTCAGAAACCGGCAAACGGAACTCTCGTTGCAAAAAGGGTGTGTACTGTGGGGGGATAGGGTGGTTATCCCGGAAAAACTGCAAGGGAAGGTATTGGAATTGTTACACGAGGGGCACCCGGGCATAGTTAGAACGAAAGCCCTGGCCAGAAGTTACGCTTGGTGGCCAGGGATGGATAAACAAATCGAGGCCTGGGTGGCAAGGTGTCAACCCTGCCAAGAAACCAGACCGAGCCCTCCCACGGCACCGATCCTGGAATGGGAAACCCCCAGGGGACCTTGGCCTAGGGTCCACATAGACTTTGCCGGGCCCACCAAGGGACATACATTCCTGGTAACCGTAGATGCTTACTCCAACTGGTTGGAGGTAAGCAACATGAAATCCACCACCACAGAGGCCGTGACCAAGGAACTTTGCAAACTGTTCGCAACCCACGGCCTCCCGGATGTCATCGTGTCGGACAACGGGCCCCAATTCACCTCGCTGGAATTTAAAAATTCCTAGTGGAACGGGGCATACGACACGCACTGACAGCTCTGGCGCATCCGGCGGTGAACGGAAGGGCGGAACGGATGGTTCAATTCACGAAATAACCATCCAGAAAATTGAACACGGGGAAATCCAAGACAAAATAAATAAAATGCTTTTTATACAACATATAACCCCGAACACAACAATGAACCAAAGCCCAGCAGAGCTACTAATGGGGAGGAAAATAAGGTCCCCACTCGACAGACTGCACCCCACATACAACCTGGAAAAACCCCCAAACTCCTCCAGCAAGCACCGGTCTTTTGCGCCAGGCGACGCTGTGTACGCAAAAAACCTAACCGGAGACCCACTATGGGTACCAGCAACCATAACCCAACTGACAGGTCCCCGCTCGTACCGGCTGCAAACAACCGACGGACGAGCGTGGAAACACCACATCGATCAAATAAGATCGAGAACGGCCACAAGAAACACAACTGACACGCAACCAGACACAGACAATCCCCTTAACACAAGCCAAGAGGGGAGGGAATACCCCAGGAACCAAAACCCAGAAGAAAGGAACCAGCCATACTCACCAGCAAGCAGCCAGCTCGGAACCTCACCAGGGAGAAGCAGCCGGGCCAGCTCAACCAGCCCGGAAAGACCAGGCGAGAGCGGCAAAAACCGCAGCTCAACCAGCCCGGGTAGACCGGGAGGGAGCTGTGACAAGCGGCCCGGCAAGGCCTACCAGGCGGTTCCATTGACGAGGCCGAGAGACACAAAGAACCCGACCGAACCAGCCGGGAGCCAACCAACGACTGACCTGCGCAGGTCCAGTAGGCAAGTGCGGAGCCCTGCCTACTTACGGGACTATGTTACGTAGGACCAAACCAAGAGGGGAGGGGTGTTCTGTACGCTCATTTGCATTCTTGAAACCCCGCATTTTGATTGGCCAAAGCGCGGGGTAATCTGATTGGTTTAGCGAGCCGCGCTGATTGGCCCGCTGAGAATCTCCCGCGATTGGTGGAAACGAATCGCGGGAGATTCAAAGTGGTGCCATTGGCCGCGGCCGCCGCAGCTTGAGAATAAAAAGCCGCTGTTTTTCCCTCGGAGCCACATCGGTTCCAGGGACTAAATAAAGAGCTGAAACCCTAGTCACTGCCTCCTGGTCTCCTTGCCAAACAGACACAACAAAAAGTATGTGTCAGCACTAACTGACTAACAATAACTAACACTATCAAGACAAACAGACCAATATGTCTGCATTACACAATCCACCTCCTGAATAGTACAATTAAAGATTCATACAATTTCTTTTGAAATGATTCATCAAGGAACTTTAAATAACATTAAAAAAAACAGTTGTCATGTCAGGACAGAAACATTTCCCAAATTTTGCATACTTGGCTTCCTGGTTAGTTTTATGTATGAAACTTCAGGAGTAAACTGCAGATTTTGCAAGCCCTATCAGATCCCAGAGAAAATGCAGCATAGATAAGAAATTGTATCTACAGTATATTTCCAGATGTTGTATAATTCAGAACCATAATTCAATTTCTGACATCTACTACAACTAGATTTCCAAATCACCCCACTTTGTGGGAACATGGTCACACAGACATTGAAATGTAACCAGAGATCCATGGGAGCTACATCTATGTTCCGATGGTCTCAACAACAAAACATATGAGAACCATTTGGAGAACATTCAAATATCTAAATATGAGCTGTGTGAAAAATAGGAACAGAGAAATTGTAAAAGGCTAGAGACCTAACCATGTATGAGAAATGGTTCTCTGCTTAAGAATAGCAATAACACTTAGTCTTATATACTGCTTCATTGTGCTTTACAGCTCTCTCTAAGCGGTTTACAGAGTCAGCCTATGACCCCCAACAATCTGGGTCCTCATTTTACCAACCTCGGAAGGAGGGAAGGTTGAGTCAACCTTGAGCCTGGTGAGAATTGAACTGTTGGCAGCCAGCAGAATTAGCCTGCAATTCTGCATTCTAACCACTGAGCCACCAAGGCTCTTAAGCTGTGTTGTACTAAAGAACCAGTCAACACTTCCAAAGTGATTACAAATAAAACAAGGTCCGTCATCTTTTTAGATGTTTATTACATAAATATCACTGTCAGAACTGTTAATGGTATTTTTAAGAACATGGTATATCCATATAATTTTAAGTCAGAGAAATATCTTCAATGCTGTATCAACTGTCACAGGCTCTCATGAAAGTCTTGAAAACTATAGAATGAAGAGTTGGGCTCTGCAGCTAAAAGTCAGATTGAAAGACTGCATGGTAGAGCTGGGAAGGATAACTCAGGCTCCCAACCACTGAGAAGACTACAGGAGGAACCTGAAGACATGGACCTCTTCAGAAAAGGCAAGTGAGTCCAATATAAGGGTTTTGTTTTGTTTGTTTTTTAGATTCTAAAGATGAGATTGGCTGCAGGAAGCATCCATTAAAAAGGTAAATTGCTCCTCTTTTTATACTCGCTCTCACCACCAACAGGATGGAAACACAATGGAACTGACTTGGGGCTATTTTTGACAGTTTAAGAACATTGATGGAAAAATGAGTTGATTTCCACAGAAAATCTTCACCCCTTTCCTTCTTAATTCTACAGAAAAGGAAAAAGAGAGAGAAAGGGAAAAATAAGCTTTCCCCAAAGATTGATTTTACGTTTTGGTGGGCAGATGTGAGGGTGGGTATAAAAAGGAACATGGGGGGAGGACTTTGAGGAATTCCCCATATATAGCAGAAAAAAAGATCCAGATGAATTGATCTCAGAGTTTAGTTATCCAGAATGTATTATAAAAATAATTCATAAATAGTGCTATATCCTTTGAAAATGGCATTACATTAATTTAAATTTTCTAGAATTCACTGGTTGATACATTTCATTCGGAGTATCATTTCTGATAGCAATGGCCACTTAGTTATTGATGTTGGTGAAAACTATTCTGGAAAATTGGGGAAAAAAATACTTAGCAATTGTTGGTGATTAAGTCTACATAGGTTCATCATTTAGTGTTATCAAGACCTAAACTGTTGTGCTATGAGAAATTCATGTTACCCCCCAAAATATTATTACCAAACACTCAAAAATTGAAATAGAACTTTCTTTGGAACAATGATATTTCAAAATAGGAGAAATAGCACGGATTTACAAATGAATACAACAGCAAAGAGCAGCAAAATCAGGGAATATAAGGGTTGGAAGGGGCCCTGAGATCATCTAACCCAACCCCCTGCCCAGTGCAGGAAAACCCACTATGTCATCCCCTAAGAGTCTCTGCTTAAACATTCTCTGATCAAGGAAACCACACCTTTTCTACAGTAAGTTTGTTCCATTGTTCAACAGCTGTTAGGATTTGTTTTTCAAATCAAGTCTCTCCTTAAATTAACAAGTTGCTTTTTTTTAATGTTTACTTTTATACCGTAGGTTCATTGCTTTTCTTTATCGCAAATTCCTTTTTAGGTGGGTGATCTATCATTCCACTAATAAACAAGGAAGTACAATAAAAATAAATCAATAGGAATAGATACATGTACTTCCCTATCATTAATCCAATGTCTCCACATCTACAGGTAGTCCTCAATTTACAAACACAATTGGGACTGCAACGTTCATCACTAAACGATGTGGTTGTTAAGTCATCATGTGACACTGCCTGATTTTACAACCTTTGCCATTTCCCGGAAGCCAGCTGGTTGCAAATGGTGATAACAGGATGCTGCAACCATCGTAAATACATAACAGTTGTCACATGTCCAAATTGTGATCACATGACTGCAGGGATGCTGCAATGATTTAACATTCTTTATTGATTGATTGATTAGCCCTTGGGCCATATCAAAGTGCAAAGATCCAGAAACAAATTATTACTAAAATTTGATAAAAGCAATTTAAAATGGAATTGGATAAACTACAAATAAAATAAAATATGATTTAAAATGAAATTGGAATAAAATACAGTCTAAAATGAAATTGGAATAGAATACAATAGTTTAAGATATAGATAAAATATGATAAAATTATATTTCAGTTTCACCCCTGCAATCTCCCCCAATCAGTCCCACATATGCAGATATCAACTGAACCAATGGTTATAAGTCTGAGGGCTGGTCATAAGTAATTTTTTTCAGTGCCATTGCAACTTCGAACAGTGAGTCAAGGGCTACCTGTAATTACTAATATTCAGTTATAAGAAGAAGTTAAGAATTTAGTTCTCAACTCTTGTCACACAATATGATAGCTATTGTGTGTTATCATTAAGTTTTATTGTACAGATAAGGAAAATTATATTTGGGGTGCAAATAATGTTTATGATTTATTTTAAAATAATATTTTAAAACCTTGGTTTTGCAGGTGCTGAAAAGTCCACCCAGGTATCAAATAAATGACAAGAGGACATAATAAGAAATAAAATATGTAGCCTAGATAGAATAAATTAATGTTAGTAAATAGAAATCTTTGGAGAAACAATTATATTTGCAGATTTTTTTCCCCTGAAATAAACTCTTTCTAGTGTTATGATTATATACTTCCTTATTTTCATTAAAAGGATGTCACTTATGTGGTCAAACACTAAAATAAACATTTCAAGCAAATTTTCATGTTTCCAACATGACAATGCATTATTCATGGCCCCTGTGCAGAAATGCAATACTGCTGCCTTTTTACCACTTCATTCAGTACATGATAGTTATTTTAAATTAGCTGCAGCTTAAAATGCCTCTATGAATTAATGCATTTGGATGTAATTGAAAGAATATATAAGACAATTCAATGGTGTTTTCTAGCAACTTATTTTTCACTTGAATTATTCATCCAAATATTAAAATTCATGGGCCATTTCTACCATACAAGATAAACAATATTAGAAATCCAACAAAGGTATTATATATTATGTAGTATTATGGTATAATAACTTTCTCAAATATTTCTCAAATGTTCATATGAATAAGTCTAAAGCAGGTCTATTAGCCACTACAGTTATTCCCATTCCCATCATTATTCCAGGCACTTGAATGTACTTGTGATGGTTTCCAGCAATGGCTGGATTAATGCTGGACCACACTTGGAATACTGCATCCAGTTTTAGTTGCTATAATGTAAGAAAGATGTGGAGACTCTAGAAAGAGTACAGAGAAGAGCAACAAAGATGATTAGGGGACTGGAGGCTAAAACATATAAAGAACGGTTGCTGGAATTGGATATGTCTACTCTAATGAAAAGAAGGACTAGGGGTGACAGGATAGCAGTGTTCCAATGTCTTAAGGGGCTGCCACAAAGAAGAGGGAGTCAAGCTATTCTCCAAAGCACTTGAAGGCAGGACTAGAAGCAATGAATGAAAACTAATCAAGGAGAGAATCAACCTAGAACTAAGGAGATATTTCCTAACAGGGTTGGACTAGAACACCTCCAAGGTGCCTTCCAACTCTGTTATTCTGTTAATGCCCCATATGCATAGAGGCCTGTCCATAATGCTATTCCTTTTTGGCTTAAGGAATGTTATACAAATTGAAGAAAGGAGCAAGAAATAGTGAGCTACAGAAATTAAAGCATGTGGGAAGCAAAATGCATGTAACAAAATATATTCTATACCCAGGTTTGCCTGTTTTCTTACCTTGCCTTTTGTCTTTGAGACTACTTATCTTTTCTTTTTTTTAAGGATCTTATCAATTCCTCACAACCACAACATATCCAATTTTCCCCCCTCTTCTACCCCAGACTTGAGGGAAAAGGGCTACATTAATAACTGAAAAATCATCATGGGCTGCAAAGAAATAACTGTTGTATAAAAAGTTGGAGTTGGCAGCAGCAATGAAGGCCGGGAGACATTGGAGGTTTTCAATTGTGGATATTTTGGATACTGGCACATTTATTGACTTAAAAAAAAAAAAATGCCGTTGGGCTGTGCAAGGCTGCTTGGAAGAGCACACATGGCCCACAGAACATCTGTTGTGCAGACCTACTTTAAACCATTCTTATTTTCTACATTTGATCCACACTTAATTTTTCTGTTATGGTCAAATTCCTTCAGTCTATTTCTTGAAACTAACCACACAGTTTTGTACTCAACTCAGTGTAACTCATCCATTATTCATTCTTGATCCTAACCTGTCTTGTTTTATCCTTTTTCACTCTTAAATAACTCTTTCCCACTGCATTTGGCTGTTCGGTTTCTTCTGAGAGACCCAACTCTCATTTCTGTAAATGTGGAGAGAAACGTTCATTTACATATACAATTACCATACATCCTTCATTATAGAGGACAGTCCCTTTATTTCAGAAAGCTAATTTTTAGAGTTGTAGTCCCACCTGAAGTGTAATGCCAGCTGGGTGATCTCCGGCGGGCAGTGTCCCTCAGCTGTAGGAAGGAGGCAATGGCTAAACCATTTCTGAAATCTTGCTGAGAAAACTACAGGAACTAATCTAGACAATTGCCAAGAATCAACACTTAGTGAAGGACACCCTTTCCTCAATTTCTGCGTTTTTGCAAAGTTTTACTCTTGATTTTTTTTCCTTTGTGAAGAAAAGTTATTGATTGCTTTGATTAAGGGAAAGAACACAATTTGTTTTGTTTCTACTTGGAAGCTGCATTTGCACATTGTCCTTGAGGTGGAAAAAATTGAAACTTTTGAGTTTTGCTGATTGGATAGGTTTGTTGTTATAGAAATGACTAGTATATCTTTTTTTTTAATGTACACTGAGACCATTTGCACCAAGACAAGTTCCTTGTGTGTCCAACCACACTTGGCCAATAAAGAATTCTATTCTATTCTATTCTATTCTATTCTATTCTATTCTATTCTATTCTATTCTATTCTATTCTATTCTATTCTATTCTATTCAATATTATATAAAAGTAGAAAGTTGATGTTTTATGCTATTACCTTATTTTACTGCACCAAAAGGAATCAGAAGTCAATGCTTTTCTTTTTCTTTTTCCATTTCCCCTGCATTTTTGTCTTCCCCTTTTCCTCCCTTATTTTCTCATTATTTTCATTTTTCTTTGTATTTCTGTATTTTATATTTTGATCAATTGATAAAATATTTGAAGTTGTAAAGCAAAGTTAAAAATAAATATTTTTTTATCCCTGAACCTCTTTCAGATTTTCCATTTTTAGGTTTGTCCTTTATTTTTTCCCAGAAAATATGGTCACCATATTTATACAGGTAATCCTTGACTTACAACCATGATTGAGCCCAAAATTTGTGTTGTTAAGTGAGACACTGGTTAAGTGAGTTTTGTTCCATTTGATGATTATTTTTTGCCATAGTTGTTAAGTGAAGCTGATAATTTAATAACCTGGTTGTCAAGTGAACCTGGCTTCCCCATTGACTTTGCTTGTCAGAGGGTCGCAAAAGGTGATCACATGACCCTGGGACACGGCATTGGTCATCAGTAGGAATCAGTTGCCAAGCATTTGAATTTTGATCACAAGATCATGGAGATGCTGCAAAGGTCGTCAGGGTGAAAAATGGTCATAAATCATATTTTCTAGTGCTGTTATAACTTTGAATAGTCACTAAATGAACTGTTGTAAGACGAAGACTACTTGTATACAACCATTTTGTCTTCTGATACTTTTCCTCACAACAGCTGATGGACCGGCAGCTGCCTTCTACTTGCTGTCTGTCCATCAGCTGTTGCATGCCTTAATATTTCTCCAATTATTTTTCTACCTTTAACAAATCTTCTAACAAAACACCCAACTTTTCAGCAATCACACACACACACACACACACAGAGTAATTATTCATATTAGTTTTATTTTCCCTGTCAACTACAACCACCTTGCTTTTGAAACATTAATTTTCAGGTCTTTACTACAGTATATTGTTGACTATTTTTGTTTTGGGCTGATGGGGTGAAGGGACAGATCTCTGGCTCTGTGACCCCTGCGAGCATTACTGGTTTTTTGCCACTTCTTGCCAACATGTGGGTTTTCATGGCTATATTCTTTGCTGTTTTCATTAGTGGGAGGGGAGCAGAATTGGCAGCGCTCCACATGCTGTTTTTGGGCACTGCCAAGCCAGCAACTCTCACCCTTCAATGACAATCACTTGCACCACAAAGCAAGGATAGAGTTCCTACTTCACCCAGCTCCCTCCTGCCCCAGGCCTGCTACTAGCCTGACTATGCAAAGAAAAGGCATAGGATCAGTGGTGGGATTTTAAAAAAAATACTACTGGTTCTGTGGGTGTGGTTTGGTGGGTGTGGCAGGGGAAGGAGACTGTAAAATCTCCAGTCAGAGGTGATATTTGCCGGTTCTCCGAACTACTCAAAATTTCCACTACTGGTTCTCCAGAACTGGTCAGAACCTGCTGAATACCACCTCTGCATGGGATGAAGCTGGAGGAACATCCCAAGTATGCTCACAACCTCTCCTCCATACCTGTGATCCATCAATTGGGCTATTTCTAAGCACAAGTTCAGTGAGCTTTGAAAAAATGCTTGATCCATGTCCAAAAATAGCTCTATGGAGAGCTTGGAGGAAGAGCCTGGAATATAGTGAGACAAAAGTTCCCTTTGGCTTAAAAATACAGTGTCTTTAGAGAACATATCCTGTTGTTCTGTTGGCACCAATTCAGGCAAAGCAACATTTATTAAAAGAAAATTAACTAGAATGTGTGGCCAAAATCCAGCTCAAAGGGTTTTTTGGCAAGGGGGTAGTGTATTATTATTTTTTTTTTAAATGCCTCTAAGAGGTCACTAATGATGTTACCTAGTGTGGGCAATGAAACATATGCAAGAAAACAATCAAGCTCAGAGAGCACCAAGGACCTCTAAATTAGATTTGATTCCTGTCCAAGCAACCTACTTCTACTTTCAAAAGTAGTTTGCTGTAGCCTTCTTCCTAGGGCAGGGAGAAAATGATTGGCTCAAAGTCACCCAAATACCATGGCTAAAGCAGGACCAGAATTCAGGTTTTCTTATTCCTAATCTAATGCCTTAACTATTAGACAAAATTAGCTTTCATGTGTGCCATGAAGCTCATCAATTTGGACTGGCAATACTCAAGAGTGCTTTGATAGAATATATTACAGTAATATTGTTTGGCACTGTACAATATTCACCTTTGTTCAGATGATGCCATTATGCTATTATCAGCAGGTTCTGACCAGTTCTGGAGGACCAGTAGTGGAAATTTTGAGTAGTTTGGAGAACTGGCAAATACCACCTCTGACTGGCCCCGCACCCATCTATTCTCTGCCTCCTGAGTCCCAGCTGATCGGCTGGGTTTTCTTTGGTTGCCCTGCACAGGAGAATGAGTTGGAAAGCAGGTTAGTGGGTTGGGGAGGCAATGGGATTTGCAGTATCCTTCCCCTGCCATGCCCACCAAACCATGCCCATCAAGCCTAGCCACATCCACCAAGTCACGCCCACAGAATTGGTAGTTAAAAAAATGAATTTTTTTCCCCCACTAGTCATGTAAGACTCTAAGGTAGTTAGATATCAAAGGTTGCAATCTTTTCAACTTACTTGGAATAAATCCCATGGAATTGCTACTACTAAATAGCAGTCCTACATATGGAGGACAATATTGGAGGTTGTTTTGCCTTGCACATTTTAAAGAACATATTCTGTTCTGTACAGTCATTCGCATACTTGCAAGCGCCGCGCTGTGATTGGCCAAATCGCACGGCGATCTCATTGGCCGAGCGAGCCGCACTGATTGGCCCATAACGAATCTCCCGCGATTGGTGGAAACTAATCACGGGAGATTCAAAGCGGTGCCATTGGCTGCGGCCGCCGTGGCCAGAGAATAAAAGCTGCTGTTTTTCCCTTTAAACCCTGAGCCGATCTAGGGACTTAATAAAGAGCTGAAACTGAGTCACTGGCTCCGAGTCTCCCTTCCCACGATGGACACAACACTGGCGACGAGGGTGGGATCCCGAGACTAACCCCATCAAGCACGTGTCCTGAGGAAGCGAGACCAACAAGATGGCCAGCATCGCACCGCCCGCACCCTTTAATCCAGCTACCGAGGACTGGGAATCATACACAGACCGATTCCTAATGTTCCTTGAAAGTAGCAACTTGAAGGATGCAACCGGGCAGAAGAAAAGAGCCGTTTTTCTAACACACTGCGGGCCTGCAGTGTTCAAGATGGCAAAAGCTCTCGCAAAACCCAGGGACGTGAAGGAGATGGACTGGGCTGACCTCGAGCCATTGCTCCGAAACCACTATGCCCCCGCCGTGCCCACCCTCATCAGGCGGCATGATTTTGTGGCTGATCTACGGAGCCTAGGGGGCATGTGCGGGTTCTCGGACATGGACGAGGCTTTGTGGGACTGTGTTGTGCTCGGACTCAGAGACCCAGTCCTACAAAGCCGGCTGATGGCAAAAGGCGACATCGCCCTTGCTGATGCCCTCGCTGAAGCCACCGCAGCCGAGGCAACCCGGAAATCGGCGAATCGAATGCGGAGACCGGACACCGGGGAACGCACTGCAAATACTGAGATGGGCTGGGTGACCAAGGCTCACCCAGAAGCAAGCCACCGGGAAACCACCACCCATCATGGTGACTTCCACTCCGCCTCTGACACCATGGATGAGGAAGAAGAAATACATCGGCTCCAGACGGGACGAGATCAGTGCGATCGGCGGAGTCATAAGTCGGGGACCACATGTGCCGGGTGCGGAGGCAACCACCCTCGATCGCAGTGCTGGTTTTTCGATGCGATTTGCAACACTGCGATAAAAAGGGTCACATTGCCCGAGTCTGCCGACTGAGAAAAGCCTACAGTCCCTGTCGGCGAGATCACAGCAACTGGAGACGAGACGGCACCCCCCCCCAGGGCCAGAGACCGCCAAGCCGAAAATCGCTGGAACCGAGACGGACAGAACCGACGAAGTGGGGAAAACCGGCAGAAAGAGGAAACCCACCAGACGGTCGTCATCGGCCACTCATCAACCACAGACGCCCGAAAGGTATACGTGGAAGTGGGCATCGAAGGCGAACCATGCAAAATGGAGGTGGACTCCGGGTCCTACCTCTCCATGGTTGCCTGGCGAGAAATCAGGCGTTTGGTGCCGGTAATCCAGAAGACGAGGTTGGAAACCCAGAAACTAATCCTCAGAGACTACCAGGGGAACCGCATCCCGGTAGTCGGAACCGGACAGTTCGAAGTGACCTTCAAGGGCCGCACAGCAAAGCTTCCCCTGACGATCGTGGAGTGAGACCGCCCCAGCCTTTTGGGACTACAGTGGTTTGCACCACTCGGGATCAAGGTTACGGGCGTCGACCACATCTCAGATGCCGACTGGGAAAAGCAACTGGCACGGGACTTCCAGGAAGTGTTCGACGGCACCCTAGGCAAGTACTGAGGGCCCCCTATTTCCTTCAGCCTAGACCCCAGCATTCCTCCAATACGCCTAAAACCACAGTGGTACCCAAAATCGACGAGCAAATTGACAAGCTTGTCAAACAAGGGGTCCTACAACCAATCGATCACACCTGGTGGGAGACCCCCATAGTCACCCCAGTCAAGCCCGATGGGTTGGTGAGAATCTGTGGGGACTATAAGGCCACCCTAAATTGCGACTTACAACAAAGCTCCTACCCCGTCCCAGTAGTGCAGTACCTTCTACACTCACTGGGGGGAGGCAAGGTCTTTGCGAAGCTCGACTGGTGCAAGCCTATCAACAGTTGCCGGTCGATGCAGAAACCGCCAAGGCGCAGACCATAGTCACCCACCGGGGAGCATTTCGCTGTAACAGACTCCAGTTTGGAGTCAGTGTGGCTCCGGGAATTTTCCAGAGCTTCATGGAGAGACTCTTGCAAGGAATTAAGGGGGTGGTGCCCTACTTCGATGATGTACTGGTGTCAGCTGCCAACCAACAAGAACTAGAGGGTCATCTGAGGGAGGTACTAACCAAATTCAAAGAGGCCGGGCTAAAGGTGAAAAAAGAGAAATGCCAGCTGTACACAGAGGGGGTCGAGTTCCTAGGATACCTCCTAGACCGACACGGCATCCACCCAATCGCGAAAAAAACCAGAGCAATTAAAGAAGCCCCAACACCATGGAATAAAATGGAACTGCAGGTATTTCTAGGACTGCTTAATTTTTATAATGTTTTCCTGCCCTAAAAGGTGACCGCGGCAGAGCCTTTGCATAGGCTTTTGGACAAGGCGGCCACATGGACTTGGGAAAAATGTGAAAAAGCCGCCTTCAGCAAAACCAAGGACCTGCTCACCTCGGATGCCTTCCTAATCCAATACAAGACCCTACCACTTGCCGTCACATGCGACACCTCACCTTTCGGCATCGGCGCCGTCCTTAGCCACATGCTCCCCGACAGAAAAGAAGCACCCATCTCCTTCTTTTCAAGGACACTTACCAAACCGGAGAGAAATTACAGTCAACTGGACAAAGAGGCCCTGGCTATCGTCGCCACAGTGAAGAGGTTCCATGAGTACCTCTACGGCCGCACTTTTACCATCATCACCGACCACAAGCCGCTGCTGGGAATCCTGGCAGGGAACAGGGCCACCCTGAACATTCTATCTCCTAGAATGACAAGCCGCCTACAGCTACCAGCTCACACACCGACCGGGGAAGACAATCACCCACGCAGACGCCCTGAGCCGCACGCCATTACCTTACCTAGACACCAACCCAGCACTCACAGCAGCCACCCTCAGCATAGAGACTCTGCCCGATCTACCCATAACCGCGTCAGACATTGCCCGCGAGACGAATAAAGACAAATGTCTGGCGCGGGTGTTACATTGGGTAGAAAAGGGGTGGCCGGAAGAGGACAATGACGAATCATTCAGGACATTCCGGAACCGGCAAACAGAACTCTCATTACAAAAAGGTTGTGTACTTTGGGGGGATAGGGTTGTTATTCCGGAAAGGTTACAAGGAAAGGTATTGGAGTTGTTACATGAGGGGCACCCAGGCATAGTTAGAACAAAAGCCCTGGCCAGGAGTTATGCCTGGTGGCTAGGGATGGATAAACAAATCGAGACTTGGGTGGCAACATGCAAACGTTGCCAAGAAACCAGACCGAGCCCTCCCGCAGCACCAATCCTGGAATGGGAAACCCCCAGGGGACCATGGTCCAGGATTCACATAGATTTTGCTGGGCCCACGAAAGGACATATATTCCTTATCATGGTAGATGCTTACTCCAACTGGTTGGAGGTAAGTAACATGAAAACCACCACCACGGAAGCCGTGACCAAGGAACTCAGCAAGCTGTTCGCAACCCACAGCCTCCCAGATGTCATCGTGTCGGATAACAGGCCCCAATTTACCTCACTGGAATTCGAAAAATTCCTAGCGGAACGGGGCATACGGCATGCACTGACGGCACCGACACATCCAGCAGGAACGGGAGGGCGGAACGGATGGTTCAATTCACAAAAAAAAACATCCAAAAAATTGAACATGGGGAAATCCAAGATAAAATAAACAAAATGCTCCTTATACAACACATAATCCCGAACACGACGACCAACAAAAGCCCAGCAGAACTATTAATGGGGAGGAAATTAAGGTCCTCACTTGACAGACTGCACCCCACATACAACCCAGAAAAAACCCCAAACTCCTCAAGCAAAAACCGAACATTTTCCCCAGGTGACGCAGTCTACGCAAAGAACCTTACTGGAGATCCACTTTGGGTACCGGCAACTATAACCCAGCTGACAGGTCCCCACTCGTACCAGCTGCAAACAACCGACGGACGAGCATGGAAACACCACATCGATCAAATAAGATCGAGAACAACCACAGGAAACACAGCCGACACGCAGACACAGACAGCCTCCATAACACAAACCAAGAGGGGAGGGAATACCCCAGGAACCAAAAACCAACAGAAAGAAACCAGCTATACTCACCGGCAAGCACCCAGCTCGAAGCCTCACCAGGGAGAAGCAGCCAGGCCAGCTTGACCAGCCCAGAAATACCAGGTGGGAGCGACAATGACCGCAGCTCAACCAGCCCGGGTAGACCGGGAGGGAGCTGCGATGGAAGGCCCAGCGAGATTTTCCAGGCGGTTCCATCAATGAGGCAGAGAGCAACACAGAACCCGACCGAACCGGCCGGGAGCCAAGCAACAACTAACCTGCGCAGGTCAAGTAGGCAAGTACGAAGCCCCACCTACTTACGGGACTACGTTACGTAGGACCGTACCAAGAGGGGAGGGGTGTTCTGTACAGTCATTAGCATACTTGTAAGCGCCGCGCTGTGATTGGCCAAAGCGCACGGCGATCTCATTGGCCGAGCAAGCTGCACTGATTGGCCCATAACAAATCCCCCAGGATTGGTGGAAACTAATCGCGGGAGATTCAAAGCGGTGCCATTGGCCGCGGCCGCTGTGGCCAGAGAATAAAAGCCACTGTTTTTCCCTTTAAACCCCGAGCCGATCTAGGGACCTAATAAAGAGCTGAAACTGAGTCACTGGCTCCGAGTCTCCCTTCCTGCGACGGACACAACACATTCTATGCTAGGTAAGCAAACATTGGAATTTCCCCTGCCTTTCCCAACCTTAGTTATTTGCTAACTCTCTCTTCCTCCACCAGGGTGACATATAGGACAATCTCCCTTCGTTCTATCAACTGAAACAACTTTGTAAAGTGTTTTTGGCTGAGGCAGATTGGCTGGTTCAAAGTCATCCAGGGATCCTTCATGGCTAAGGGAAGACTTGTACTTTAATCCGTAGTTAGCAACTATATCATCCTGGCTGTTTACCCTTCAATCTCTGTGTGTATCCAGATCTGCTTCAGAGATTCTTTTAATCTAATGGGGCAGATTTGGAGGATGTTCAAAAATGGGGGGAGAGAAAGGAACTCTTCCTCATATCCTATCAATGGACAGGGGGCACATTGACAATTGAATTGCAACCCCCAAGTCATAAATTTAATGGAGAGATACTTTCAGGTGTAGAACCTCAGGTTTTAAGTGGAATGTTAAGGCTCATACTGAGATTTGGACAAACAACAGACCCATATTTCATTTCATTTCATTTAAATGCCATTAAAACCACAATAAATTATCCTCATGTAGTTCATCATTTTACACCTTACAATTTGATATGATTTCAGAAAAGTCCTTGGATTAGGAATCTGCATGCAATTCTCATCCTCAAGCTGCATTCTGTCTACTTGCTCAGGTAAGTTTATTAATAAAATAAATTTCACTAAACAGTCTCTCTCCAGGTCAACACTCAGTGAACCTCCAACAGATATGGTCAAGAGGGCATCCTTAGTAGACATTAGCTGAATGGCAGATACTCATAGGAGAAGAACACATTTTTGATCATGAATATATGATTCTAGAAATTGAAGTTTACAAATGACTTTAAATAAAAGAATTCCTGGAGGATGAACATTTGCCAAATAAAACAGACTATGGAAGTATAGATATATGAATTATGTCATGCCATGCCATGCCATGCCATGCCATGCCATGCTATGCCATGCCATGCCATGCCATGCCATGCCATGCCATGTTATGCCATGCTATGCCATGCCATGCCATGCCATGCCATGCTATGCTATGCTATGCTATGCTATGCTATGCTATGCTATGCTATGCTATGC
>BHEV01028748.1:0-28955 GCA_004319985.1 Emydocephalus ijimae | reverse complement strand
TGGATCCAACGACTGGAATCCGATTCCCTTGATAGTCTTTAAGGATAAGTCTTTGGAAACAGAGGTCTTGGCGCCGGATAGATGAGTTGTTTGAGGGTCCTCCAGGAAACCATCGAAAGAGACGATCCCGAGTCAACTTCCATTTGGCAAGGCTGATTTTCGATGGCCACTGTAATTCGGATTTTCTTGGCATCCAAGGAAGAGGCGTGACCGATCGTGATAGTTTGGTGAGCCTCTTCTCGCTTCGTAGGGCGATTTAAAACTCAGTTTCTGTAGGAGTGGTTTACTGGTTCTCGCCTTACAGGATGGTTTCCTGGCGATTGGCGATAGTTAGCCCCCTTCGAGGCCAGGCCGGGTCCCTATAAGCTTCGGCAGACCCGTCCGATGTGGCCTCTCTTTCCACACTCATGGCAGAGTGCATCGCGGAATTTGCATTCGGACCTGGAATGGTTGGCTCCGCAGCCGGCGCAGGGGTGTAGGGACCGGGTAGTGGTCCCAATCGGACCGCAGTCGATGGACCTCTTCTTTGTCACTGTCTGATGATGAAGAGAGGTCCTCGTGGTGGGTCATCAAAAGCTGTCCTTCTGACTTGGGTGAAATGTCGCCTGTCGGTTGGTGTGCCAGAGCGCGGTTGCGGCGCATTTGGGCAGCCGACTTCCTGGTTGCTTCTGCTGCAGTAGTATCAGCGATGGCATCAGCAAGGCTGATGTTGCCTTTCGCCATCAGCTTGATTTGCACGCCTGGTGCATCCAATCCCAGGACTATTCTATCTCTCAACGCCTCTTCCAGGTCGGCGAACCCGCAGAGGTCTCCCAGGTTTCGGAGGTCTGCGATGAAATCGGCGACGCTTTCTCCTTTTCGCTGGTTTCTTTGGTAGAATTCATGCCGTCTTACGAGCGTGGGCACGGTCGGTGCATAATGAGCTCTTAGTAGGGGTCCGAGGACGTCCCAGTCCACAGCCTTCACTTCAGCTGGCTTGGCTAGTGCTTTAGCCATCTTAAATACGGTTGGTCCCCAATGCGTTCGGAATACCGCCCGTTTCTTCCTGGTTGAGGCATCCTTCAAATTGTTAGTTTCCAAAAACATTTGGAAATGATCCATGTAGGACTCCCAGTCCTCTTGCTCTGGGTCGAACGGAGCGGGTGGTATGACGCCACTGGACATGGTTCTGGCGTTGTGGGTCATCAGTCACGTGCTCGTCTTCTTCTTTGTTCAGTCAGCTCTGCCGTCTCCACATCTCACCTTTGTCACCAGTGTTAAGTTTGAAGCATGGGTGAGAAAGAATGGAGACGAGCTGGTGAAACGGTGAACTTCAACTGTTTATTTACATGGTGTCACAGCTCAACTCGATGGCTATGATAGCCTTCCTTATATAGGCAACCCAATAACTATTTTAACCAATAACAATCCAGGAGCGCTAGCTCCATTAACCAATACGAATGCTTTGTTAATGGCCAATCAGATTCCCCTGAACGGGCCAATCTGATCCTGCCATTAACAGCCAATCAGAAGTGCAGGGCCAGAACCCTGCACTTAACTCCAAGCTCAAGATAACTTTATTTAACCTTTATGCATTCACAACATATAACTTTGTCACTTGTATCCTTATGATTTATATTGACTGTTTCCTAATATGATTTGATTGCTTATTGTACCCTATGACTATTATTAAGCATTGTACCTTATGATTCTTGATGAATGTATATTTTCTTTTATGTACACTGAGAGCATTTGCACCAAAACAAATTCCTTGTGTGTCTAATCACACTTGGCCAATAAAAAGTTCTATTCTACTACATGTTGGAAGAACTCCCAAGTAAATCCACACTGTTCCATTGTATGCAGTGGTGGGCTGCAACCGGTTTAACAACTGATTCTGTGAGTGTATGCTTCGAGCGTGTTTTGAGGTAGATTCCTCAAAGAACATGTTTATTGGATGCATCATATCAGCACAGCCGGTGAAAACTAATTTTGAAAGTTCCCATGGTTTTCACCTAATTAAAAGAGTATAAACCCCACTCCCAGGTATCACCACTCACATTATCCAATGGCAGGCTCCTCTCCTCCTTCACCAACCCTCTCTTACTTTCATGCACCATGCTCCTGAATGCTTTAAGGAGCTCAGGGACAAGCAGTTCAACACTACAAAGACTTCCATGCAAAGTTAGTTCATTGTATTTTATTAGGCATCTCAAAGTATAACTCACAGTTATGTTGAGATTCATCTAACATCCAATCTTTGCCTCCATAGTTGCCTCAATAGTGTGAAAAGATGGTGTTCCTCATCCCATAGCATTATAGCAAAGGAAAACTCCAGCACAGTGCTGGGTTCAGGTAAGAATGCCCAAAAACTCCCTCAGCCCAACCAGAGATCAATTCAGTAACCAGTCAGGATCACAGATGTGACCACATGACATGAACTACATCTCCCAAGAGGCATTAACTACATTTCCCAATGTAACAATCACTTAGGGGGGCAGCTCTCATTCCTAAACTAACCATATACTATCTAACCAGCACACTTCCCACCTGGAATTATAAATTCACTACCAATTAACTATTAACTAAAGTAAACAATAAATGGTAACTTAGCATCAAACAATGGAACAAGGAGGTCGATACAAAGCATGCAAAGGTTGAGGTTCAATCTTCGAGTTCAGTCTTTCTCTGCAGCAACACTAGGTCAGTGATTGGTCTGGTGTAGAGCTTCTTGGTGAAAATCTGCTTGGTTCCCACAGGAAAAACATTTTATTTTGACTGTTAGCTGAGCTATCTACTTCTCCCCTCCCTTCCTTCTTTCAGGCTTTGCAGCAACTATGAGGCAAAGATGGCTTCAGCCAGGTTCACTTCAGAGTTGGCAAATATAATGATATATGGTTGTAAGAGTTGGACACTAAGAATGGCTGATCAAAGAAGAATTATGAACTTTGAAATTTGTAAATTATTGCATATACCATGGCAGCCAGAATAACTATCAGAGAGGTGTTAAATTGTATAAAACCAGACACATTACTAGACGTTAAAATTATAAGTCTACGCCTGATTTACTTTGGCGAGGCCCAGAGTCCAAATTCATTGGAGAAGGCAATAATGTTAGGAACAAGAAGAAGAAGCAAGGAAAGAGCATGCTGATTTGATAACATCAAATCTGATACAATTGAAAAAAGTTGTGCTTGACAGTTTGGCAGAAAGAGCACTTGCTGTGATCACCCGGGCATGGCACAAAGGCAACACAGTCAAATAAGCAATAAGAATCCCTTTATTATCTCCAAATTTGCCCCCAATGTCCAGGTTACCTTTGGCTGGAGACAAACTCTCCCAGAAACAGCCTTTAACTGTAGAAAATTCAGTCCAAAACAAGGTACATACAAACTGTAACTAAAAATCCAAATAAAACCAAGCTGAAATAATTAATTTGACAGGGCAGGAGAAGGAATTTCAGACTTGAAAGCATGGCAAAACTCACACAGTTGGGAAGATGCCAGGAACACAGATAAGTCACAATGATACAAGATAAATTCACGTTTGCTCCCAACAACTTGCTGTGTGAAGTTTCCTCTTTTATACACTGTGTTCCCAGCTGCAGCTAATCAGGGCCCTTTCCTCCCCCATAAGCCAGGCAACTCATGATGCTCCCTTCTCCGTTCCTCCCTGTGTGCCCTCGGATCAAGAGGGGATGGCCCTGGGTCTTCCTCTGAATTCCCTCTCCCCTCCTCTACCTCTCCCCTGCTCTGCCCAGCCGGACTTTGGCCTTCCCCAGTTTCTTCCCCAGCCAACGGAGCCACACTCCCACTCCCTGTCAGCTGTTTGGCTTCCTCCTCCAAGTCAGATTCCGATAGGGGCATGACACTTGTCTATAAAATTGCCAAGAGTTGGACACAACTAAATGTTTAAAACAACAGCATAATGTTCTGTGTGTCGACAGATCCACTGAATATGTCTCTGCCATTCTTTTGTATTTGTGATTGTGTTGAAATTGTTTGAACATAAAATTGACTTGATATTTAGAGCTTTAGGATTGCTCATTTTTTTGCAAAAGAAGAGCAAAGAATGAATCAGCTGAACTTTCCAAGCAATTAGCCATGCATAAGATGAGCTGTTTTTTTTTTTACAGCTGTACACACATCTCTTTTCTGATTTGTAATTCAAATTAACTCATAAATATTGAAATTCTGAGCTTAAGGAAATTGTGTTATTTGATGCATGGCCTATTTTAAGTAATTAGTTTTATGGATAAATTGTAGCAAAAGAGAGAATCGCCATTCTAGGATATAAGCAACGCTTCTTAGAAGTATATATATTTGATTCATCCTTTAATTATACAGCCTACCCTGTCTGGAAGGCTTTGAGGCTTTTAAAACCACCAACTCATCTATTTCACAATGAACATTTACATAACTTGGAATACTTACAAGTTTCTTTTATTCCTTTGAGATCTATGCTGTGCTTCATAACACGATATTCTTGGGAGATCTGCAGAGAAAATTGGTGAACCTGAACCAATATTTGCTCTAGCTTTTTCCAAACTGGTTAATTTTTTTTAGTGTCCATAGATCCCACCAATGTAGTTTGTTATCAGAGTTCCAGAAAAACAAACCCCAACACCACAACTCCGAGGCAGGCATTTTCTCAAAGTTCAATTTTATTAGAATTGTCATACTAGCACATCTGGGAAAACCCAAATCTGAGAGGTCTGAGTTTTCCTTCAGTAATTGAAAGTCAAAGACCCATCCTCTGCACCTCTCACTTCATCACATGGTCCAATCACCATCCGTCCCAACTAGAGACAATCCTCTAATCACTCCTCAACCAAGTGCAGGATGACATGACCTTGACTGAAAAGAAGAGTGCTATTATGTCTACGTATACACAATGAAATCTCCCCTCCCAATTTCCCAGGCACTGGAATATGGCAGTGTGGAAGTTTCTGGTGCTAATATGGCTTCCAAGGCTAAGATTAGTAATAGAAAGATACATACTAAGTATGGTAAGATTCAGAGAGTATATAGTGGATACATAATTATGATATGCACGCATATAACAGGATAGACATCAGCAGTGAAGATCAATTTTATGCAGGTTTCACTTTTGACAGGTGCATAACATCTGAACTGAGGGTTTAAAGAGTTCCTAAAATTAGCCATATTAGATATCACTGAGGGAAAAAAAATCACCTGATTTTAAAATTTCATATAAGGATTCTAATCCAAGTGCTATGGTGTATAACATGTTAAAGCAATGGTTTTTGGAACTACTTGGAGGTTTGTCTGGCATCAGAAATTATAGCTACTTTTAATATCCATGGAATTTATTCTGTCCTTTCAGCTCAACTTTAACTTTGTTGGGCAATGTCCTTCATTTGACTTTAGCTAAGCAACAGCTTCCAAAAACTTAACAAGGAAGGGTTGAAGGTCAAAGCTTTCCCTGACTGCTAATGGTATAGTCTTTGACAGTTTGGTGTCTTCCTCCTGACATGATAGGCTTAGCTGAAGCTCACATCATCTCCACTCTATTGGAAACATTGGTAAATTAGTCAGGAATTGAATTAATACATTTAGAGAGGCTTAGGATAGGAGAAACTGAATAAGCTAGAGATTTCATCCTGATGAAATCCAATGCCAGTGACGGACTAGCAGATTGTTTCCGAATTACATGTATAGTACAGACTAACTCAAACTCAACTGCTGAAAAATATAGCACGGAGACTGAGAACTAATCTGAACCACGAATTTCCACATTCAAGACAGTCTCCCTTCATGAAAAAACAATAATGAATTTTCTGAAAATTAAGCAGTGTCCATTCAGAAATTTAAAGATGGCGCTGCCACTGGGGAACACTTTTCTCCCATTATAGAGCTATCTGCAATACCAAATATCACTACAATAGCAAAGTGCAGAAGAACTAATTATATAGCAGAGGCTCTTCAGCCAGCACCTCCTAGGTAAAGCAAAAAGAAAAGGCTATGACCAAGCAATTGAAGAGGAGATTTTTTTTTCCTGCACTTTTCTTCTTCCTGATTCTCCTGCCATATCAATACTAGATGACACATGGGAGAGAAACTGGGGAAAGAAAGAGGGAGAAGTGTTTTTTCAGTACCAGCTCTTGCATCCCATGGAATCAGAGAACAATCAGCAGAAAGTAACTCCTTTCTTTTTCTCTCCACCATTTTCACCAACTCTATGTTAAGTCCTGGGCATGGGCATAAGAATGGAGACGAGACATCGGACTGTGACTTCAACTCTTTATTAACCAAGAAATACTGGAGCAAAAACCCTGGGCAGCAGTAGCTCTTTTATAGAGCTTGCTGCCGTTAAACAACCAATGAACTGAGTCTATCGCTTTCACAAGCATCCAATCAGGGGCTTCCATTAATAGCCAATCAGCCTGGCCAAGCCTGACCAATCGCGACTTGCTATTCACGGGCCAATAAGACTTGCAGGATTACAAGCCTGTTGTAAGATGAAGCTGGTTGTATCGCTGCGATGGTTCAATCCATAACACTCTATACTGTGGTAAGAAGAAGGAGGAGAGAAAGGGTGAAACCATATCTGTTTTCTTTGCCTTTGCTTGTCTTTAATGTGGATTGGAGGGAGAGAAGCAACAGAGGAAGAAATGGGAAGCCCTGGCACTTAAATGCACTTTACAAATAAATGATAAAAATAATATCACACAGACTGGCTACAAGCAATGGCATGACAAAGTAGCAACAACGGTGCACAGGAAAAACTACAAGAAATATCATTGGCTTGCAAGCAAGAACTGGTGGAACCATAAAATAGAGGAAGTCATAGAAAATGAAGAAGTTAAATTGCTCTGTGATTTCAGGATGCAGATTCAGGATTCATCTGCCACATAACACCCCAGACTTCACAATTGTCAGTAAGAAAGACAAAAAAAAAGTCTGGATAGTGGATGCGGCAGTACTTTGAGACAGCAGAATAGAAGAAAAAGAAATGGAGAAGATAAGAAAATACAAAGACCTACAAATAGAAATAGAACGACTATGCCAAAGACAAGCAAGGGTAATACCCAATAGTAATAGGCACCTTGGGTGCAGTCCCAAAACAACTCAAGCACCACTTGAACACCACTGGCATTGACAAATTCACTATCTGTCAATTGCAAAAGGTGACTTTATTTGGAACAGCTTCCATCCTGCGACGATATCTGTAACACCATCAAACATTCAGATCTGCCTTTCTCAGGTCTTTGGAAAGGGCTCAATAGATAAACAAAAATGCCAAACTCGGTCTGAACATCTGGCTGACTGTGTGACGAACAGAGGTGTTATTCAGCAGGTTCTAACCAGTTCTGCAGAACCGATAGCGGAAATTTTGGGTAGTTCAGAGAACCGGTGGTAACTTTTCCCCTGGAGTGGCATGGGAATAGAGATTTTACAGTATCCTTCCCTGCCATGCCCACCAAGCCACACCCACAGAACCAGTAGTAAAAAATGTTGAATCTCACCACTGGCAATGAACCATAATTATAATAATATTGTGGGAAGGAGGAAGGGTAAAAGGCAACATTTCAGAAGTCATTGGTTTATGTTTGTATTAATAATAAATTTTCATAAATGTATATGTTTGTGTGTGTGAATATAGATACAGATATTAATAAAACTGGGGCAGCTATCTATTTTGTGATGGTCTGGCTGTCTTCTGCTCTTCTACTAACTCCTTTTGCTGAAGATTTTTTCTCTCTCTTTCACTCTTAATATGAAGAAAAGAAGTGCCTAAAATAAAACATAGTTCTTCAGAAGAAATTCAGTTAGATTTTAGATGGTGGCCTTTTGTGCTCTCAGTGGTCATTTATCTTCTCCTTTATAGTAACTTCAGTAACTTAGAGTAACTTATAGTAACTTAATAGTGATTTTAATATTACATTTTTTTCTTGTTTTATATCTGGAAATAGATCAGATGTGACTGAGATGTTTAATTTTACACCTAAGGAACTGGAGTTTGAACTATTTTTTTTAAAGGTATTACTCTGCCGGCATGGTTTAGCTATAATTTTTGGCTTTTCGGGAATTTTAAGATTTGCGTATCTTGAAAAAATGCATTCATTCTGTTATGAACTAATAAAACGCTTAAATAAAGTTTTATCAAACCTTTAGAAAATAGCAGGGTTATAATCCTGCACTTCTGATTGACCGATAATAGCGATATCGGATTGGTCCATTCAGGAGGATCTGATTGGCTATTATCGAGCCACTCTCATTGGTTAAAGGGGTTAACACTCCACAGTTCTCATTGGTTTCTAGATCAGCAGCTTGCCTATAAAAAGGCTGCTGCTGCCCTAGGTTTTTGCTCTGTTCAGAATGATTAATAAAGAGTTGAAGTTCATTGTTCACCGTCTCGTCTCCGTTCCTTGCGCCCATGCGCAGAACTTAACACTGGCGACGAAGGTGGGATGCGGAGACGTCAGAGCTGACTGAACACTACAGAGCACCAAACAGAGCACGTGGCTGAAGGCGCATCAACGGCGGAAACCATGTCCGGCGGCACCATACCACCCGCTCCATTCGACCTGGCACAAGAAGACTGGGACTCATACATAGACCGGTTCCAGATGTTTCTGGAGACCAACAACTTGAAGGATGCCACTACTGGAAAAAAGCGAGCGGTATTCCTGATTCACTGTGGACCTGCCGTTTTTAAGATGGCTAAGGCACTGGCGAAACCGGATGAGGTGAAATCCATGGACTGGGATGTCCTCGAGCCCCTCCTATGGGCCCACTATGCACCTACCATACCAACGCTTGTCCGAAGACATGAATTTTACCAGAGAGACCAGCGGAAAGTAGAAAGCGTTGCAGATTTCATCGCGGATCTCCGGAACCTGGGAGGCCTCTGTGGATTCGCTGACCTTGAAGAAGCTCTAAGAGACCGAATAGTTCTGGGTTTAGATGCACCTCACATGCAAAGTAAGCTGATGGCGAAAGGTGACATCAGCCTTGCAGATACCATCGCTGACGCTACTGCAGCAGAAGCAACCAAGAAGTCGGCCACCCGAATGCGCCGCACCAATGCCCCACTCCGCCAACTCGCCGGCGAAACCTCACCTCGCCTAGAGGGACATACAACGGCAACCCACCACGAGGACCTCGAATCATCATCAGAAAGTGATGAGGAAGAAATCAACTGGCTCCGGTCTGAACGAAACCAATGCCACCAGCGTAATCAGAGACTGCAACATCAATGCGCAGGTTGTGGGGCAAACCACCCACGATCAGACTGCAAATTCCTCGACGAGCTCTGCCATGTTTGTGGGAAGAGAGGCCACATTGGAAAGGTCTGGAGAAGCAAGCAATGATCCAGCTCATTTCAGAGAGGGACCAACTACCGCCAAAACACAGGAAATCGTCCTGTGAGTCAGGAACATTTGAACCACCAATGGAACAACCACGCCTACAGAAATAAGCCACTAGCCAATTCAATGAAATGAGAAGAGGCACACCAAACCATTACAATTGGTCACGCCTCATCATTAGATGCAAAGAAGATCCGAGTAAAGGTCGCCATCGAAAACCAGCCCTGCGTGATGGAAGTCGATTCAGGATCGTCCCTCTCGATGGTTTCCTGGAAGACCCTGAAACAACTAATCCCTGCCGTCCAGTGGCAAGACCTCAGAACCCAAAGAATCATACTCAAGGATTATCAGGGAAACTGAATTCCGGTCATTGGATCCAGCATAGTCCAGGTCTCATTCAAAAAGTGTACTGCATCTTTACCATTGACCATCGTCGACCGTGATCGGCCTAGCTTGTTAGGCCTTCAATGGTTCGCTGCACTTGGGATCGAGGTAGCTGGCATTCACCAAACCAGCAGCGATGACTGGGAGGAGACTCTCGTTCAGGAATTCCAGGGCATCTTTGCAGACAAACTAGGTGAGTACAAGGGGACCCTGATTTCATTTAACCTTAACCCTGAAGTAGCCCCCATCTGCCTTAAGCCTCGTCGAGTACCTTTTGCCCTTAAACCAAAAATTGATGAGCAACTTGATAAATTAATAGCCTAGGGTGTTTTAGAACCAACAGACCACGCTCCTTGGGAAACCCCAATCGTAACACCCATCAAACCGGATGGATCGTTAAGGATTTGTGGGGACTACCATGCCACCCTGAACCACGCCCTTCAACAGAATGCTTACCTGGTGCCGGTGGTACAACACCTCCTCCATTCCCTGGGGGGCGGAAAAGTCTTCGCTAAATTGGATTCAGCACAGGCGTACCAACAACTGCCTGTAGATAAAAAAACAGCAAAGGCACAAACAATCGTTACACACCGAGGCGCCTTTAAGTGCAACCGACTCCAATTCGGAGTTAGCGCCAGGGATTTTTCAGAGTTTGATGGAGAGACTCTTACAGGCGATAGAAGGGGTCGTACCATACTTTGATGATGTTTTAATTGCTGCCCCGAATAGAGAAAAACTAAAGGAGCGTCTTAAATTGGTTCTCCAGAAATTTAAAGACTCCGGCCTTAAGGTTAAAAAAAATAAATGTCAACTGTGTACAGATAAAGTAGAGTTCCTGGGGTACCTAATCGATAAACAAGGCATTCACCCCACCAATAGCAAACTAAAAGCAATCAAGAACGCCCCAAGACCCAGAAATAAGACTGATCTCCAAGCTTTCCTGGGGCTCATTAATTTTTACAACATCTTCCTGCCCCACAAAGCGACCGTAGCTGAGCCCCTTCATAGGCTCCTCGACAAAAAAGCAACCTGGGTCTGGGGACACCACAAGGAGCACGCATTCTGACAAGTGAAAAACCTATTAACTTCAGATGCTGTTTTAATGCAGTATAATGAGACTTTGCCTTTAACAATCACATGTGACGCGTCACCATTTGGAGTAGGAGCCATTTTGAGCCATGTGTTACCAAACGGTAGTGAAGCCCCACTTACCTATTTTTCAAGGACTCCATCAAAGGCTGAACGTAACTATAGTCAAATCGATAAAGAGGCTCTTGCTGTTGTATCTGCTGTAAAACGGTTTCATGAATATGTATATGGATGAGTTTTTACTATTGTTACCGACCACAAACCTTTGCTGCGGATTATAGTGGGAGACAAGCCAACCCCTTATATATTATCACCTAGAATGACTCGCTGGTCGGAGTTTTTGGCTGCTTACAATTATAGGCTGCAACACCGCCTGGGGAAAGCCATTCCCCATGCTGACGTGCTGAGCCGTGCACCACTTCCAGAAACCGTCGATGACCCAGCTCCAACCCTTACAACACTCCAGATTGAAACGCTACATTCACCGCCACTAACAGCAAGAGATATCACGATCGAAACAAAACGCGATTCTATCTTAGCGCGAGTTCTTAGCTGGGTCGAATGGGGATGGCCAGCAGATCAAACCCCTGACGACTTCACCCCTTCAAGAACCAGCAAACAGAACTTTTTTCGCAGGAAGGCTGCATCCTATGGGGGGATAGAGTCGTCGTCCCAGAGCGGTTACAACGAGCAGTATTAAAGACACTGCATGAGGGTCACCCTGGCATCGTGCGTATGAAAGCGCTCGCACAAAGCTACGCATGGTGGCCGGGCATCGACAAACAGATCGAAGCCTGGGTAAAGACTGGTTTAAAGTGCCAGGAAGTTAGCAATGCCCCACCTAAAGCAACTCCAACAGAATGGGAAACACCCCGAGGACCGTGGTCCCGCATCCACATTGACTTTGCGGGACCTACTAAGGGACATACATTCCTCCTAACAGTGGATGCCTATTCAAACTGGCTCGAGATCCACGAAATGAAGAGTACTAGAACCGAGTCCATCATTGGGAAGTTGAACAGGCTATTCGCAACGCATGGACTGCCAGACATTCTGGTATCTGACAACGGACCCCACTTTACCGCTCTACCCTTCGAACAATACTTAGTGGACTGGGGTATTCGCCATGTGCTAACTTCGCCAGTGCACCCTGCGGCTAACAGAAGAGCCGAGCGCATGGTATAATTTGTTAAAAAAACCCTCTACAAAATGGACTATGGGGACATTGAAGATAAGATAAACAGAATACTCCTTCTCCAACACATCACTCCACACAGCGTCGCCAACAAGACTCCAGCTGAACTATTAATGGGACGCAAACTCCGTTCCCACCTCGACCCGCTTCACCCATCTTACGAGCCAGAGAAACCCTGTGGATCTAGTGGAAAATGCTGCGAGTTCAAGATAGACAACTTAGTTTTCACCAGAAATCTTTCTGGTGAACCGTTGTGGGTCGAGGCAACTGTAATTCAAGCCACTGGACCCAGGTCATACTGGGTGAAAACCTGCGACAGAAAAATATGGAAACGCCATATAGATCAGCTTCACTCAAGCCTACAACCTAGTTTCTGCAACTCCCAAACTCCCAAACTGAGGGGGGAGGGGATGTCAAAGAAACCAAATATGAGATGGCGGAAAGCAGGAACAAAAGAAGTCAGCAATCGGGCGTAACGAATGAAGAAGAATCAGGGAGGGGTGTGTCCTTGCCACAGAGGAACACCTCAACAGAGGCAAGCCCGCAAAGGCCAGAAGACAACAACGAGAACATTAGCGGCACCGAGTCTTCCAATGAGGAACCACCGGCACCCGACTTGCACAAAAACGTCCCGCCGAAACCGGGTTACAGACAGGAACCGGTGGGACAGCGTAAATCCAATAGACAGTCAAAACAACCTTCATACCTCAGAGATTACGTCACCGCACCCCCTAAACGGAACCCAGGGGGGAAGGGGTGTTATGAACTAATAAAACGCTTAAATAAAGTTTTATCAAACCTTTAGAAAATAGCAGGATTCTAATCCTGCACTTCTGATTGGCCAATAATAGCAATATCGGATTGGTCCATTCAGGAGGATCTGATTGGCTATTATCGAGCCACTCTCATTGGTTAAAGGGGTTAACACTCCACAGTTCTCATTGGTTACTAGATCAGCAGCTTGCCTATAAAAGGGCTGCTGCTGCCCTAGGTTTTTGCTCTGTTCAGAATGATTAATAAAGAGTTGAAGTTCACTGTTCACCGTCTCATCTCCGTTCCTTGTGCCCATGCGCAGAACTTAACACATTCAAAGTCAGGGAACATTACATTATAATATTTCTACAAACTCTTAACTAAGAAGTCCACTTTATTTTATTTTTACTTTTATACTCCACATCAATAAGCAAGTTCAATACATCAATCAATCAATCAATGAGCAATAAGCTCATACCAGTTGCAATGTCCAGGTTTCATTTACAATATAATCATTTTTGTAGGGGATAAATCAATAGCATGGAGCTATCTTTACTACATATATAGTTCCTATATGATATGTTTCCAACACCACAATTTCATAGAGTTCCCATATGAAAATTGTGCTTAACCTGCTGTTCTGGATTTATCTTGGTCAGATGCCCTGAGGTTTTGGAGGAAAGGAAGGAGGGAGAGAGAGAAGGAGGGGGAGAGAGGGGGAGGGAGGAAGGAAGGATTTACATCTTGAATTGAAAAACATGTCACAAATCAAGAATATCTATTGTGCAGGTGGATTTGTTCAAAGGTATGAAAGCAATAATTAAAAGCAAATGAGAAAAGATTAAACTATTTAAAAATCAACAAGCCCCATTCTTATTCTAAGTTTATACTGAATTATATTTATATATGTAAATTTGTTATAAACATTTAAGAAGTTATGGAAGAAGATTATCGTTTATGAATAAATTAAGGAACAGTTTTAAAAAAAACAACTGTCTATCTTTTTTACTCAAAATATCATTAACATATTGATATTTGGGAGGGACGGTCAAATAATCTTGCAGGCCATTCTGTGGGCACAGAAGGACAGAATTATAGTTGTCCTCGACTATAAATTGTTAAAAAGTATTATAGCTCTACTATGGTTGTCACTATTCACATGTCAGAAGTCTTCCTCTGAAGCTGCAACATAATATGGCGGTGCGGGTGGTTGTTTTGTTCTTTTATGAAGCTGTGAAACATTTTTACCTGTTCTTAAGGAAAAGAGAGAGAACCAGAACATGGCAGGCACTTTAAAAATAAATACAGGGGCAAGAACATCAAACGTTTTAACATTCATATTAAATGTCACTGTGAAAATATGAAATATCTGATTTACCTAGTACTTTGGTTTTTCATGTGAGGTAAATCTTAAAGTGATGGGTATTAAGATTTCTACTGGTAATTCAATCTATTTTTGGTCAGTCAATAGCCATTTAACTGAGAAAGTTGATAAACTGTACTCCGTCAACATGTTATTACTTTCGATAGTCATATTGGTAATGGAAAGAAAGGAACATTTATCTTGGTTCAACGATTTTAGAATATTGAATGGCAGATATATGTTGACACAACTTTTCTAACATAGGCTTTGGACTTCCTGCCTGGAATCTTTCCTTTTAACTCTTATTTATCTGGCAATTATTTAAGAAGTTGTAATTCACATGAGGAAGTAATACCTAAAACACTGAATAGCATTGGAAGGGACCTTAGAGGTTTTCTAGTCCAACCCCCTGCTCAAGAAGGAGAATTTATGTCAGTTCAAACAAATTGTTGTCCAGTTTCTTTTTGAAAGCCTCCAATGATGGAGCACCCATGACCTCTGAAGGCAAGCTATTCCATTGGTTGATTGCTCTCACGATTTGGTTAGTTGAATTGTGTATTCTTTTTGCATGAAGATAAAGCAAAATATGAATTAAGTAATTCTGCTTTCTTTCTATTGTTCATTACTTCTTTCCCATCTTCTCCCATTAGCAGGCCAATTGTTTCTTTGGCTTTTTTCTTGTTTTTTATGTGTTGAAAGAAACTTATTGTTTTTGACATTTGTCGTAAGTCTTACTTCATTGAAAGCCTTAGCTTTCCTAATTTTGTCTTTGCAGGTTTGGGCTATTTGTTGGTATTTTGCCTTAGTTATGTGTTCCTCTTTTCATTTTTTGTACTTATTCTTTATTTCTTTCAGTTGTTCTGAGAGTTCCTTGTGTAACCATGCTGGAAGGTTTTTTCCCCCCTTGTTTTTCTTTTTTAGGGGTATTGAACTGGACTGGGTTTTTATAATAATATTTTTCAGAGTTTCCCAAGCTTTTTGAGTTGATTTCCCATTTAAGACTTTCATCCATGAAATCCTTCCCAAGTTCTCTCTGAGTTTGTTAAAATCAGCTCTTTTAAGTCTAAAACATTGGTTTGATGGTGTTCTATTGCTTGTTTCTCTTTTATATTAAATTCTAATATGACATGGTCACTCTTACCTAGAGTTCCTGCAACTTCAATCTCCTCTATGACTTCTTCTTTGTAGATAAGAATAAGGTCCACTATAGTTGTCTCTTTAGTTGCCTCCTTTACATTTTGGGTGATAAAGCTGTCAACTAGATGGGTTTAGGAATCTGTTGGCTCTCCCATTTGTTACAGAGTTTGTCTCCCGGTTGATATCAGGGTAGTTAAGGTCCCCCATTACTATGTGGTGTGTTTCCTACATACATTGGTTAATTTTAGCAAAAAGTTCATCTATTTCTTCTGCTTGGTTGGATGGCCTGGAGTATACACCTATGGCAATGTCATTCTTCTTTCCTTTTTTGTTGAACATGTGCTTTCTAGAAGGCTTTCATCCAGGGGTGGGATTCAAATTTTTTAACAAACAGTTCTGTGGGTGTGGCTTAGGTGGTGAGAGTGGCTTGGTAGTCATGTGACTGGGTGGCATGGCTTGGTGGTTATGTGACTGGCCGGGTGTGGCCAACTCAATATCATTCACATTGATGCACGTATCTCCTCGCCTGGCCTCTCATGACTGTGGGGATGCTGCAACAGTCATAAGTGTGAAAAATGGTCATAAGTCACTTTTTTCAGTGCCATTGTAACTTTGAATGCTCACTCCACACAAGCAAAGTACCAGCAAAGGAGGGGGAAAAACTCCAGAGAAGTTCCTGAGACAGGAAGTCTAGTCCTGCCAAGAATGTAATAAGGGTTAACGGAGAGGCAGTTTCTGTAAGCAACACCAGAATGTTTCCTTCCTGCCTTTCTTACAGGATTAGGCCAGTAATTTCTTCTAACAACCGGTTCTCCAAACTGCTTAGAATGTTAACAACCGGTTCTAGTGAATAGGTGCGAACTGGTAGATTCCCACCCCTGCTTTCATCTTTTGCTGCATGCATCCCTGTAGAGAGAAAGTGATTGCTAACATATAATGCAACTCCACCTCTTCTTTTATTAGATCTGTTTCTTTTGAATAATTTCTATCATTTTATCACTACATTCCAGTCATGAGTTTTATTGCACCAAGTTTCTGTAATGGAACTATATCATACTTGCCCTTATGTACTAGTATTTCAGGTTCACCCTGTTTGCTCCCTAAACTTTGAGCAGAGGTGCATAGGCATTTAAATTCTTTGTGGCTGACCCTGGGTATACTTCCTAAATCTTCTACTTCGCATTTGAATTTTTCTTCTTTCTCTTTACTTGCCACTTCCATAGCAAATTGGTTACCTACTGGTTTTTCCTTGGAATTCGGTCCTAAGGTCATGAAAATTGGTCACCCTCCATCAATTTTAGTTTAAAGTCCTTCTGATAAGATGAGCCAGTTGTTTTACAAATATATTATTTCCAATTCTTCTTAGGTGCATTCCATCCCTTGCCAGAAGCCCTTCATGTAGGTATTGATTCCTTACCTTTCTTCTCTAGGTGTTTGTAATCTCTTGTTATTGTTTTTTCATTGTTGCGTCATTCTTCCCCACATGTAGGAGAAGAAAGGAGTAGTAATCCCTTTCTGTATTTCCTAAATACAGATACTGTATGGAAATTACTGTATTTCTAATTTCACTTTCCCTTTTTGTTTTATGTCTTTTAGGCTGTAAATCTGTGGGGGGTTTTTTCATTGACTCTATGTGAACCATTTTGGGGGTTAAAAAGTAACATACAAAGTCTTTAAATAAATAAAGTTTTAGGGAAATAACTTAGCCTCGTGGCTATATGGGTAAAAGTACAAATCAGGAATTCTTATCCAGATCTCAAGTTTTGTTTTTTGAAGTTCTCCAAGACAGCTCTTCTCTTTCAGCCTCATGTTCATAAACACATATAAACAACAGAAAACCTGACTATCCTTATTATGTTAGCACAAGACAGCTTTCCCCAATCTGGGTGTTATCCTGGTGTTTGGTCTGCAACTGCCAGAATGAGATGCTGGTTGAGGAATTTTTATAGCGAAAGACTACATATCAGAATGTATTCCTCTGAAAGGGGCTAATATAAATATTACAGCTCAGTAATGTGTATTTATGTGCTTTCTTTGTGTGCTGCATCACATACTCTCCCTTTGTTTGAGCCAAGTATCCTTTTGCTTCTGAATTAAAAAGCAAGTCCAAATTTGGTTCATTTCTGCACCCTTTCTACATGAAGAATTGATCTTAAAGCTCAACAAAGCGCCTGACAAATTTTGCTAAGGCTCAGTCTTCCGAAATTTTCTGAACCAGTGTGTCACTTATCAGTGATGTTATATCCTTAGACAAGAAGAAAATACAGGTGAAACTCAAAAAATTAGAATATTGTGCAAAAGTTCATTTATTTCAGTAATGCAACTTAAAAGGTGAACCTAATATATGAGATAGACTCATTACATGCAAAGCAACATAGTTTAAGCCATGATTTGTCATAATAGTGATGATTATGGCTTACAGCTCAAGAAAACCTCAAATCCACAATCTCAGAAAATTAGAATATTACATGCAATCAATAAAACAAGGATTGTATATAGAACAATATCGGATCTCTGAAAAGTATAAGCATGCATATGTACTCAGTACTTGGTTTGGGCCCCTTTTGCAGCAATTACTGCTTCAATGAGGCGTGGCATGGAAGCTATCAGCTTGTGGCACTGCTGAGGTGTTATGAAAGACCAGGTTGCTTCAATAGCGGCCTTCAACTCTTCTGCATTGTTCAGTCTCATGTCTCTCGTCTTTCTCTTGACAATGACCCATAGATTCTCTATGGGGTTCAGGTCAGGTGAGTTTGCTGGCCAATCAAGCACAGTAATCCCATGGTCATCGAACCAGGTTTTGGTGCTTTTGCCAGTGTGGGCAGGTGCCAATTCCTGCTGGAAAATGAAGTCAGCATCTCCGTAAAGCTCGTCTGCAGAAGGAAGCATGAAGTGCTCCAAGATCTCCTGATAGACAATTGCGTTGACCCAGGACTTAATGAAGCACATTGGACCAACACCAGCAGATGACATGGCTTCCCAAATCAACACAGACGGTGGAAACTTCACACTGGACTTCAAGCATCTTGCAGTGTATGCCTCTCCATTTTTCCTCCAGACTCTGGGTCCTTGGTTTCCAAATGAGATGCAAAAGTTGCTCTCATCAGAAAAGAGGACTTTGGACCACTGAGCAACAGACCAGTTCTGTTTTTCTTTAGCCCAGATAAGACGCTTCTGATGTTGTTTGTTGTTCATAGAAGCCCATGTCCAGGATCTGTCTGTGTGTGGTTGCTCTTGATGCACTGACTCCAGCCTCAGTCCACTTCTTGTGAAAGTCCCCAACACTTTTGAATGGCCTTTTCCTGACAATCCTCTCCAGGCTGCAGTCATCCCTGCTGCTCGTGCACCTTTTTCTTCCACACTTTTCCTTCCACATTCCCTTCCTTTTCCCTTCCAAACTTTCTATTAATGTGCTTTGATACAGCACTTTGGGAACATCCAACTTCTTTTGCAATTACCTTTTGAGGCTTTCCCTCCTTATGGAGGGTGTCAATGATGATTTTCTGCACAACTGTCAGGTCAGCAGTCTTTCCCATGATTGTGATTCCTACTGAACCTGACTGAGAGACCATTTAAAGGCTCAGCAACCCTTTGCAGGTGTTATTGCTTAATTAGTTGATTAGAGTGGGACACTTTGAGCCTAGAATATTGAACCTTTCCACAATATTCTAATTTTCTGAGATTGTGGATTTGGGGTTTTCATGACCTGTAAGCTATAATCACCTCAATTATGACAAATCACGGCTTGAACTATCTTGCTTTGCATGTAATGAGTCTATCTCATATATTAGGTTCATCTTTTAAGTCCCATTACTGAAATAAATGAACTTTTGCACAATATTCTAATTTTTCGAGTTTCACCTGTATATAGAGAACGACAGTGTGCATGAGGCAGAACAAACTAAATGTATGAGTTGCTTTCTAAACATAATGTTTACATTGAATCCTTGCTTATTGCCCATTGTAACACTACCTCTTGGTGATTTGGGCCTTAGATACTTCTTAAGAAGTTGTACTCCACAAACCATTTTTGTGCACAGCTATGGGTTTCGTGTGCTTTATTTTAGAAATCCATGATTTGTTGTGAAATTTTTCCTCACTGCTTGCTTCCTAGATAATTTTCTGTGTTCACAGGAATGCTATTACACAACAGGAGAAGATACACAGAGAGATACGTTAACATACACACAGCACAGCTCACATATTGATGGACCAAACAAGAGAGGATAAAATTTATTTTTCAGATATAAGACTACTCTGGATTCTTTTTCTCCTCCAGCTATTAGGATGTTTCCAGTTCACAAACAAACCAAAATTCCCTTATTATCACAAGGGTCCTCATGGTTGCTCAGATAGTCATTGTTTAGATTACTACTGTTGTTGTTTCATTGTGCTATCATTGTGTGTGTGTGTGATCTTTTATGAAATATAAAAGATATTACACTGATAAAGAGCAAAACCAGTGAAGGAAGAAGGAAAAAATGCAAAAAGACTAAAAAAAAAAATAGAAGGAAGACGCTTCTGATTTTTTTTGTTGCAAATGTAAGTACAAATAGTAAATTATTTTTTCCACTATAATTACTACCCTGTTTCTCCAACAATATGGCCTCCACCAATAGGAAGTCCCAGCATGTTTTATAGGCATGAAATGAAATTAAGCCCCTCCCCCTAAATTAAGGCCTATATTAAAACATCCGAAATGGGGGGAATGGTGGGGGGGCTTGCCGTTAGGAAGTACTTTTGTTGCACACCGGATTTGGTGCTGCCTGCATTGACCCCGATACAAAGTGCCCCACCAACTTCCAAGCCATTGCCACCCACCCGAAGATGCAAGGGGGGGGGAATTAAGTCACCCCCCAAAAAGACGGCCAAGCCATTTTTTCGGGCCTCAAAAAAAAGTAAGACCTGGCCTTATTATATGAGAAACACGGTACAAAGGCTTGCTTTTTTCCTATTTTCAGGGTTTTTTTGTTTCTAGTCATCAAAACCCCAAATAAAGATATGTTTTCATACAAAAAGTCCATAAGGCCTTTCCAGACAATCATAAATCTAAATATTGAGTTTAAAAAAAAATCAAAAAGGTTAATTTAGCCATCTCTACAATTTCCACCATCTTCATCAACTATACTGCCATTGTAGGTGGTGTTGAACCTTTCCACTAAGTAAATAATAGTTTCACTGAAGTTGTCATATATAAAAGCAAGATCCCATGTCTGTTTTTTATCTTAACTTGGTTGTCCATTGATCCCAAAAGAAAAGTTTCTGATTTCTGTTGTACTTTAATCTTGAAAGCCTTCTGAATGAATGTGCATATTTGTATCCAAAATATTTTGGCTTTTTACATGTCTACCAGAGATAATAAAATGACTTTTCATTTTGTTCACATTTCCAACAAAGATTCAAAACAACTTCATACAATCTATTTTTCTGATAATGCTGGCTAATTAAATCTGCCTGGGGTATAGTATATGTAGGTTCTAGTGGTGTTGAACTCTTTCATGGGTGTGGATGCAATTCTGTCACTTCTCAGGGAGGCCTTGGTTTGTTCCTCTCTTTAAGAAACCATGATTGGGCCCAATTTTTGTCCAGTATCTAACCTCTACTTCAGGGGTCTTCAAACTTGACAGCTTTAAGGCTTGTGGGCTTCAATTCCCAGAATTCCTCCTCCAGTCATGTTAACTCAAGAATTCTAAAAGTTGAAGTCCACAAGTCTTAAACTTGCCAAGTTTGAAGACCCTTGCTCTACCTTTGGGGCAAAGTGGCTGAGAAGGTCATGCAACAGTTTCAGATGACCCTGAAGTAGGTGAACTGGACTCCTTTCAGTCAGGATTCATGTCTGAGCATGAGGCAGAAGCAGGAGTGGGATTCTACTAGTTCGGATCAGTTTGGGTGAACCAGTAGTTCCGGTGAGTGTTTGGACCCGCCCACCAGCCCCTGCTATTTCCTGTGCTTTATTTCCTGGTTTTTTAGCGGCAGAGCAATTTGCCATGCCCCAGGTATTTCAGTCACTAGGGCTGCAGTAGAAGGTAATTCAGTTGAAAATGAGCTTTTTTAAATGTAGAGCATGCGCACAAAGCATGCACTCACCAAACCAGTTGTTACACTGGTTGAATTGCACCACTGGACAGAAGGAATATTGTCCACATTTTTAGATGCTCTCTAGTGAAAGCAGGATGGAGATTGTGTACCTATCTTTCCTCTACATGATCTCTCATCAGACTTCCATACCATCCACCATGGTATCCTTCTGGATCTGAGGTTCCCTAACCCCAGGGATTAGGGCTACAGGGACACTGTATTGTGCTGGTTCTCCTAATTTATTTATTTTATTTTATTTATTGAATTTGTCAAACAAAAACTGGAACAAGAATAAGAGAATAAAAATACAATGACAGAGATGATAGGTACATTAGTGCACTTATGCATGCTCCCTCTACTCACCACTTAAATATGAAGTAAGGTCTACGGAAGTCAATTTGTGACTGAAACTGTGAAAATTTGTAGCTGAGACAAGTAAATCAGGTAGGGCATTTCCAGACTTTAACAACTCTATTACAGAAATTGTACTTCTTACAGTCAAGTTTAGAATGAGTTTAAAGCAGTTGTTCACGTACATATTATTGCAATTAAAACAGAAAAAGTCATTAACAGGTAAAACATTAAGGTGTATGATTTTGTATGTAATACCTAGGTATGATCGCAAGTGACGCAGTTCTAAGTTATCCAAACCAAGAATTTCTGTTGTGGCCTGAGAGCAGCCAGGGGAGCTGGCAGCAGATTCAGACAGTGAGAAGGTTGGGGAGGAACTGTTTGGGGAAGGTGGTTGAGAAGAACATGCAAGTTTCAGATGCAGATTCAGACAGTGAGAAGGTTGGGGCCAGACCTGGAGTCTGGGGAAGGCTCTGAGTGCCCTGCATCAGGGGTGTTGGCAGCTGGCAGCCTGTGCAGCTGGCAGCAGAGTCAGACAGTGGGGAGGAACATGGGCCAGTCCTGGAGTCTGGGGAGGGCTCAGATGAGGGAGCTGCATTCAACACAGAGATGGGTCCAGGGCCATCTGAGAGTTATGTGCTGACTTTGGAGCCTCCAGAATCTGACATCAGCGAGATAGAGGAACAGGAGGAGCCTGTTCCAGTGCATGCTTGCGCAGAGCTGCCAGAAGGCAAGAATGGTTAAGACAAAAGGGGCAACTTGGGAGTAAGGCTTGGAGATGATTGGCCCCTCCCATAAGACATAAAGGAGGAGCAAAGGGACATGAGCCTTTGCAGGAAGCAAGTTTGTTTGTTCTGGTCGGTTTAAATGCTGAAGCTCCATGCTGACTTTGTGCTCTGTTTCGCCTTGTACAGCTAATTGACAACATTTCAAGAAAGATAAAGGGGGGTGCTTATCAGCCCTATCCTGAAAGACTGTGGCAGACTTCTGTTGGACTATTCATAAGCTGTTTGGGACTCATTACGGGCTGTGAATGCATAAAACTCACAGACATTGAAATTAAAAGAAAAGATTTTTGGGAACAGCATGTGATTGTTACTGTCTCAGGAAACCTTGGTCAGAACAGGAGGCAAAAATGGTGCCAGGGCTATCTGACAGTTATCAGCTGCCTTCGGAGTCAGACATCAGTGAGGCAGAAGAATAACTGGAGCCTGTTCCCAGTGTGCAAATGCACAGAGTTGCCAGAAGAAGGGAACAGCTGAGGAACAAGGGCCAATTTGGGGAAAAAAGCACAAGTGGACAGTGAATGGCCCCTCCTCTTGATTATAACAGGGGAGCAAAAGGGGAATGGGGTTTTGCAGGAAACAATTAGTTCATTTTGGCATAATTGTCAAGTATTGCGGCATCTGAAAGATATCGGCCTGGCCACTCCCCAAGCCTGATAAAGGTCTTTAATTGGGAACTATCTTGAAAGACTGTTGGCTGGGACTTTGCTGGAGAGGAAATTCATTGTAAATTAAATAAAAAGGGGTTTATTGGGACGAAGACTTGGCTTCATGCTGTTGGGGATACCTAGCTCAGAACAATTTCGAGCCTAGTAGCCGAAAGAATTCTATTGTGTACAGAAGAGTGCAAGACTTTCTCGTGAAATACCTCTGAACCTGCTCAATTGTACTGATGTCAGATATTACTAATTTCTCTGGCATTGAATAGTAACAGGGAAGGAGAAATGCCAGCCTACCATGTGGGAGACTGCAATTTTTGGTGTTTTCTATCTGTTCCTATTCAATATCAATATTCTATTCAATAGCCTCTGGGTGAGCTCATCTGTTTTCATGGACTGAACTACCATCAGTTTGCTGTGATACCCAGTGATGCATCCCTGGCCTTGATTAATTATTATTTCTTATTGGTGCAATTTATTCTCATCAACAATGACTAAAGGGGATATTCAAAAGAGATCTATTCTGTAAGATAACGCAAATGCACACACACACACACACACACACACATTGTAAATCTATATTGATAAAATATCTTTAACAATTTTAAAAATGTTCTGTAAGAATTAGATACATTATGCCAGTAGAAAGGTCAACAAAAGCCAAGGTTTTCACACATACAGTCTTCTTTTTCTATCCAGAGGAAAAAAGATTGTATGTGTTGTTTTTGCGCATCATTCTGTGAAAAAAAAAATCTTCTCCCCGTAATTTTCTGAAAGTTTTCATACCTTTTCATGTGGATCCTGCTGAGCTAGAAAGAGAGTGCATGAACAAGTAACCTCAGCATTCAAAGTTTACTTCAATTAAAGCCAAAGCCTTCCAACATGCAATGTATGTAAAACTTCCCTTCCCTTTTCTCATTTCAATAAATTAATTTATATTAAAAAAAAATTAGGCCAGTTGCATGGAACCACAGGGTCAATTTGGATCATTTTCGCTTTATAAAAATTGAACAAGTTTCGGCTCACCCTGGTTTCAGGAAAGTTCTCACCATGAATTTTTCTAGAAGAACAATATGCACGGCTCAAAAATATTTTCCCAAAGACCTTCATAACAACGGTTGAAGCTTACAATCTGGAAAAGTTTACAAATCATTTCTTAATCCATGGGTTTCAACAGTCCACAATCCAAGGCACAGTCCTGAAAGGAAGAGCTGGGATAATAGTGAATCTTGCCCACAGCATACTTCCTTTCCAAATCAGTCTCAGACTGCTGTATGAACTCATCCATAAAGATATCAAGGCAAACAACATACAGGGATTTGCAGACTTCTCTCTTACTTTGGTTAAATTCTATGTTTATTACTCCATCATCAGTTAGAGAGGGCTGTCAAACTTCTGGCCCATGGGCTGGGTGCATCATGTGCTGGCCATGCCCATGCCCAGTTTAGCAAAGGGGAAAAAAAAGTCAATATGTCACGTGACGCTGCCGTGATGACATGAGTTTGACACGCCTCCCTTAGTTAGAGCATCACTCCAGGCACATTCCTAAGCAAGACCCAAGAAAGTTGTATGGTTACTGCAGAAAATTAGAAAAACGTACATGTTCCATACAACATCTAGTAGCACGCAAAAATCCCACGCTATACGTCAGTTCCAAAGTTTAGATCCTAGGCCTTTTCTTTCCCCACTTTTCAATAAATGTTTGCTTGCTGTTTTGAACCTTGAACATTGAAACTCTGTGCCATCTATCCCTTGGGTTTTTTAAAAACAGTGTTATTTGTTACATCTGAAAAGTTCTAGTTCATAGGAGAATAGCAAAGCAAAAGCCATTGTCTGAAATTTTTCAGAAAGTATCTGGATGACTTCCCAGACTTTTAAACCAATGTTCAATGAACAGGTGAGACTAGAGTCCAATTTTCGAGGCTACACGGGTATAATTATGTGTGGTAAAAGCCAAACACTGATTTCACAATAAGAAATGCAGTCATATATAAAGATATTGTGGTGTGGGGATGGTTTGTTGGCTCAAGGCCTGGACAACTTGCCATTATTGAAGGAAGCCTGATATTTTTTTTTCTCCTGTGCATTCCATTGACTCAGATAATTGTACAAGAAAATATCATGTGCTGTCTATCAGTTGAAGCCAAACTTCAAGGCAGTGATCACATACAAAGAGTAGATAAAGAACAAATTTAGAGCTTTAGAATGGCTATCAAATCATCAGCTGAACAGAAATATTGTAGCAGATTCTGAAACAAAAACTTCATATTTGAAAATATTAAAAGTTTACAGAAGAAATAAGTATCCATGGAGGAATGAGCCAAAATCTAAAAGGGAATAGATATTTTTTCAGGGAATTTTATGTAAGACCAACATAAACAGGCTAGGAAAGATTCAGAGAAATACATTGTTAGATGTCCAGATCCATTAAGGCCCTTGAATCAGTGCAAAAGTATATTTTTCTTTAAACAAGTCCATATATAGTCATTTATATAGTCACTTTTTTCCCTGAGAATAGTAATTCTTGTGAGTTAAACTTGGGCCTGATATTTCAGGAAAAGGAACTTTCTCCCTGTCAAGTATTGAGCATGGGTCAGAAATAAGGGAGACAGCCTCTGAACGGTGAACTTCAGCTCTTTATTTACATAGTGACTTCTCAATTTAACAACAGTGAACTCTGCCTTATATAGGCAACCTTTTTAAATGTTAACCAATAGCGAGCTAGGAACACTAGCTCTTTCAACCAATAGTAACTCTCCGTTAAGGGCCAATCGAATTCCTTAGAACTGGCCAATCCAGTTTGGCCGCTTAATAGCCAATCAGAAGTGCAGGGCCAGAACACTGCACTTTACCTCAAGCTCACACTTTATTACTTTATTGTATACACAACACCCCTTCCCCCTGGCTTCTCAATTCAGGTGCAGTTATATAGTCTTTTAAATAAGAAGGTTGTCTTTTAAGTCTCTTAGATTTTCGTTGGATTGGTTGATTGCAATCCTGTTGAGGTAGGTTGTTGCTTGGCAGTGGTTCTGCCTCTAGTTCAGGGTTTATTTCTTCTTCATTGCCCACATTTTCCTCAATTCCCTGAGGTGCAAGTGTTTCTTCCTCTTGCTCCGATTCCTGAGCATCATTTAATTCGTCGTTCCCTTCGAAAGGGTTCCCTGGATTTTCATCTTGTTCCATACCTCCCCCCCCGCCTTGGTTTGGTCATAGGGGAGCTGTTGACTGGCCGTTGCAAGTCGTGACCGCAATTGGTCAATATGCCGTTTCCACAATTTATTGTCAAGGCATTGCACCACGTAGGATTTGGGGCCGGTTACACGTACTATTGTCGCCTCTGTCCATAAGGGGTCGCCCGATAAGTTCCATGCATAAATGAGGTCTCCTACCTGGAAGGTGCGACAGCGGCCACTGGATCCTATTGGTTTTTCTGGTTCGTAAGCAGGTTGCAGCCGGTCGAGTTAGGAGCGGAGTCTTCATCCCATTAGTAGTTCAGCGGGAGTTCTGCCGGTAACGCTATGTGGAGTGATATGTTGTATGCGTCGGCTGTAAGTTGGAAGGTGTGGCCTTTGGTCGGCCCTGTGAAATCCAGGTGGATTCTGAACCAGGGTCCACGTGGCGTCTCCCATTCAGTAGGCATGGCTTTTAGTGGAGCGTTGCTGACTTGTTGGCAATTGGGACAGGCTTTCACCCACTGCTCGATTTGCCGATGCATGCCCGGCCACCATGTGTAGCTTTGTGCAAGCGCCTTCATTCGCACGATGCCGGGGTGGCCCTCGTGCAAAATTCGCAGCAACGCTTTTCGGAGTCGTTCTGGGACAACGACTCTATCGCCCCAGATGATGCAGCCTTTTTGGGAGAACAGTTCAGTCTGTCGGGATTTAAATGGTGCGAAGTCATCTGGTACTTGGTCCAATGGCCATCCGCGTTCGACCCAGCCTAGGACTCGGGTTAGGGTGTGGTCTCGTTTGGTTTCTCTCGTGATGTCTCGGGCANTCTGACCATCGGGTCATCCTAGGGGATAATATGTAGGGGGTTGGCTTTTCCCTGGCTATTATCCCTAGCAATGGTTTGTGGTCAGTTACAACAGTAAATACCCTCCCATACACGTATTCGTGAAATTTTTTCACAGCTGAGACAATTGCGAGGCTTCTTTATCAATTTGTCCATAGTTTCGCTCTGCTTTAGGAAGAGTCTTTGAAAAGTATGCAATAGGGGCTTCGTTCCCATTAGGCAGTACGTGGCTCAAAATGGCGCCCACGCCGAAAGGTGATGCATCGCAGGTTATAACTAACGGCAAAGTCTCGTTATACTGCATGAGTACAGAGTCAGAAGTGAGCAGTTTTTTAACATTCCGGAACGCTTGTTCTTCCCGGTAACCCCAAGCCCACAATGCTTTTTTATCTAATAACCGGTGTAACGGTTCAGCGACAGTTGCTTTGTGTGGTAAAAATACATTATAAAAATTGATAAGCCCTAAAAACGCCTGGAGATCGGCCTTGTTTCATGGCCTGGGAGCGTTTGTGATCGCTTTTAATTTACTTTTGGTAGGGTGGATGCCCTAGAAACTCAACACCATCAGTAAACAATTTACATTTATTTTTTTTCACCTTAAGTCCGGCCTCTTGGAATTTTTTTAGGACGCATTTTAAACGGTCCTGTAAGATTTTTTTTGTAGGGGCTGCAATTAAGACATCGTCAAAATAGGGGACCACGCCCCTGATTCCTTGTAATAATCTTTCCATGAGACTCTGAAATATCCCTGGGGCTACACTAACTCTGAATTGCAGCTGGGTGCATTTGAAGGCACCCCAGTGCGTTACAATAGTTTGGGCCTGAGCTGTTTTCTCATCCACCGGTAATTGTTGATAAGCTTGAGCTAAATCTAATTTAGCGAAAACCTTCCCGCCCCCTAGGGAATGAAGGAGGTGCTGTACCACAGGAACTGGATACGCGTTCTGCTGCAGGGCATGGTTCAAAGTGGTCCGGTCCGCAAATTTGGATTGACCCATCTGGTTTAATGGGTATTACAATAGGGGTTTCCCATGGGGAGTGATCAATGGGCTTCAGCACCTCTTGAGCAATTAGCTTGTCGAGTTGTTCATCGATCTTTGCTTTTAAGGCGAACGGGACTCGACGGGGCTTCAAACGAATAGGAGCTACTTTAGGATCTAAGCTGAATGAGATCGGGGTCCCCTTATACTCGCCTAAGCTGTCCACGAAGACGTCATTGAACTCAGAGATAAGGTCCTCCTCCCAATCACCACCACCGACTCGGTTCATGCCGGCCACTTCAATGCCGAGTGGCACGAGCCATTGGAGGCCTAGTAGGCTAGGTCTGTCTCTATCAATAACATTTAGAGGTAAATATGCTGTGTGCTTCTTGAAGGAAACTCGGACTCGACAGGACCCGACGACGGGGATTCGATTACCCTGATAGTCCTTGAGGATGAGGAGTTGAAATTTGAGGTCTTGGTGTTGAATTGTGGGGATGAGTTGCTTGAGCGTCTTCCAAGACACCATCAAGAGGGACGATCCCGAGTCGACCTCCATGTTGCACGGCTGGTTCTCGATGGCTACGGTGACTCGGATTTTCTTAGTGTCTGATGCTGAGGAGTGACCGATAGTGATAGTATGGTGAGCCTCTTCTCTCTGTACAGCTGGATTTCTGTAGGAGTGGTTTACTGGTGTTCGCCTTGCAGGACGGCTTCCTGTCGATTGGCGAAAGTTAGTCCCCTTTGAGGCCTGGCTGGAGCCTGGAAAACTACGGCAGACCCGGCCAATGTGGCCTCATTTCCCGCACTCGTGGCAGAGCGCATCGCGGAATTTGCATTCGGACCTGGCATGG